>JAIPRM010001735.1:20219-35354 GCA_025469315.1 Stegophylla sp. TES_Ste_2020
TGTTCAGAATCGTTTTACTGAAGAAATGATTTATCGTTTCTTTAAAATTTAATACGCCCGTCAAGAGAATACCACCCGTCGTGCGAAGTACACCCATCGTGCGAAGTATGTCCGGCTTTTTATTAATTAATACTATAAGATACCGTATTCCTACATACTACCCAAAATAAATTCAAGTTACTTGACATCCATAGTAATAATTTTAGATTTTGAGAGGAGAAAAGAAGCTAGTATTTTTACAATGATTTTTATTATTTTTAAATTTTTTTTTTCTGTGTACTTGTTTTTGTTTAGAAATACTTGACCAAAAATTTTTGATCAGCAACTTTTTGAATCACGATTCATTTCTAGATAGTACTTAAGAGAGGTTATTTTTCAAAATTCTTAATAGTTTTATTAAAATTTGGGAAAACCCCTCAAAATTCGACGAAAAAGCACTCTGAAATTATCTTTTTTTAATCCAAACTTTATGAAAATTTAATATAGATAGACAATAATATAAGAAATATTTTGGACTTTTTATCCAACAATTTTCTCATTGAAAATTTTTTTTACTTTTTTCAGTTAATAGTGAAATATAAAACTGACAGAGTAAAAAATATATTTTTTTTCAATGTTAATAAACAATATAATTTTTAAGTAAAATTGCCTTATATGCTGAAGCTCCACTCAGAATCATTTTATTGAAGAAATTATTTATCATTTCTTTAAAATTCAACATACCTACAAGAGTATCCTACCCAAGGAGCAAAGAATACTCCAAGGTGCGAAATTATCATCGATATTATTCGAAGAATGTGACGGTTGATGACCACCCAATCTAATCCCTAATATCCACAATATATATACAAATCTGAAAATAATTTTTAACAAAATAGTCACCAGAGTTTGTCATAAACCTTATCATATACAACTACACCTATATATTTTTTGTTCTTTACATAAATAGTTACATTTATTTTCTCTAACAAATTATATACAAATTATTAGTAAATAAAAAATAGCAACAGTGTAGCATATTTCTGAAAATCAATAATCTTAATAATGTATAAACTAACATAACACAATTCTTTTTTTTTTTTGAGGGGCTATAATTCGAACCCCTTTCCTTTGGTGTGCTACTGATGGGTGTGCAAAGTATGTCTGGCTTTTTAAATACTAAGTTTCTAAAAATATTGACAAAGATAAAATATGGATACATCACTTAATAGTAGCTCTTCATAATAGTTATAAATAATTTTCACTTACTAGTATCACACATGCAACTCTGAAGTCCTTGTGTCTCACAAAAAGGTACACATTTTCCAGAACGACATTTACCCCTCTCGAGGCATCCTGTACCATCAGGCATGGGTGGACTTTTTGGACATTCTGCTCCAGTACCTGTACATCGAGATTCTTGCTCACATGTGGCAAATTGCCCCTCACGGCATTTAACTCCAGATGCCATAAATTGACAGTTTTGACAACATGGTGAGTTTTTATCACTGAATTTGAATATATAGCCAAACATCAAATTATCATAGAATTTATATGATTTTATTAATGTATTAATTGTGAATACCTGCATCGTGCACCTTGCGCTCTTCGTAACTTACAATTTTTGTCACAACATGAGTCATTATCTTCAGTACCTAATAGACCAGCATCACACTCTTCATTACCTTCAACCCTAAGATTACCACAAAATGATTCTTCTGGTTCAGAAAAACAACGTGCTGATTTAGCTTGCAATACTTTACGTATAGATCGTAAACTACACGGGGAGAATCTCTGTAAAAATTACTATGGATGTTAAATTAAATTTTTCAAGAATTACATTTAAACTTACCTTGTTGTTAATATCATATCCACTAACACTATATGTGTACATAAGGAATGATCCTCCTTGGCTAGCTGTTGGACTACATTCAGTTATATCTGGATCATGTTCAGAACCCCAATTGTGACCAAATTCATGAGCAGTAACTAAATCTGCCTCTCGTGTAATTACTCTTTGACCATAGTGATTACGACTTGAACTAAGGCCAGAATTGAGATATAATGTATACCCATTTTTAAAGTATTCTGTTAAAGCAAATTTCCAGTAAAAAAAATGTGTTATGATAAATTTAAGTAATAATCATAATCAAGCTTCCATCACCTGGTGTACAAATTCCACCAACTGAATTACGTCTAGGTGAACCAACATAAGCAAGACCCAGAATACCGCCTTCAAATTTTAAATCAGTAAATAAATGGGCCAAACAGAAGTCTTTATGGCTATACTCACGACTAAATACCTGCCACCGCCAAAGCAACATAAAATAATTAGGAACATAGCCTTCTTTGTTAAAATAGCAAAAGTAAAAAGTAGTAAATATTATATTATTATAGTATTAATTTAATATTGTAGTATTAACAAAAGCAAATCAAATTGTTAGTAAATTAATATTTTCAAAAGCCCACACAATAAAATATATAAATATAAATCAGTTGATTAGGTTCAGTTATAATTAACTTACTTTTAATGAAAAATGAGGTTCTTAATATTAAATACTTACAAGGCTATTATAAAAAAATATTACAATAGTACAGTTTCATATAAATATTAATAAAAAGCAAATGTCACTCATATTATTATGTTGGCAAGTGGCAATTATTAATAAAGCTTTATAAAAGATAATACAAAATAATTATTATTTAGATTTAGTTAGTACTTAATTGATTGTTATTTTTTTTTTTTTTTCAATGGTAATATTTATTAATAACGAAATACTAAAATAATTAATAAAAGGATTTTTTTTCTAATTTTTAGAAAATATTATACCTATTGAAATACACTTTAAAAACATGCAAAAATATTAAGTAAAAAGTTGTATGTATGAATTCTCCTCATTACAAAACACTAAACATGACTATTTTTCTGATAAAAACTCCTACAATGTCCACATCAAAATAATGACACTTATATATTTTTTTTTTATTATTTACTGAATGGTTAAAATAAAAAAAAATTGTGATTCTTCTATACATAAGAAATATTTATAGTAAGAAGTATTGTGTCTCATATAAATAAAATATGTAAAGATGATCAGACAATTACTTGTTGACTTATTGCAATAAGTATTTAATTAGTATGTTAGATATTTGTTAGCGTATGTATTGGTTTTAGATTATTTTATACTCAATAGATCATAATTAATAATATAGACTATAGCTTTATAAGGATTAGTTTTTGCAAGCAATCCTTGTGAAGTTAATTATTTTTTACCAATTATTAAAATGTGCCATAAATAAAAATATTCACCACGACTACATATGCCGCCAACTGCATAACTCCTCTGTGAAGCTATGTATGCTAGACCCAAAACTGAAGACTGTTTTGATTTGAAGGTTTGATGCGTAAATAGATGTGCTAAACAATACTGATATATGTCTTTTGACTTAGAAAATTCCTAATTAATGTTATAAATAACATTAGTTAATTACCATTATTTAAATATGAAAAATATTTTTATATATTTAATTACATTTTTAAAGAAAATATTAATTTAAAATAATTTAAATATACTAAAAGTATATTTGGAGTAATTAGGATACAATATATTATGATTAAAAGTGAACACAAGAGATTTTGGATCTGGGTCATTCAATTGATAGGACAATCAACCGACAACCAATTGACCGACATAGACAATCGACTAACACCCAATATACCAATGGAAATTTTATTAATAGATAATTAATTTTATTAATAATTATATTAGAGTATAATATAATATCATTATATGATATAAATTTTATATTATAGAGAGGATTTTTATTATGTATAAGAGTTCTTATTGCTTTATGTAAAATGTCAGAATTACCAATGAAAAACAAGGTACATTCTAATAATTATGGTGAAATTGAACCATGGACGTATGTGTGGACCAACACGGAAAATTGATTGACAAAAAAATTATCCCATAAATACAATTCTCTTTTGCTTATCATTAGCACATATAATGAAGATAAAATTCGAGAATTTTCACCAAAAACCTATTTGCAAGTGAATATTTAATAAATAATAAATATTTAAGAAAAATCCTTTTTAAAATATAAATTTCATATAGTATAATAATATTATATTATACTCTAATATAAGTCTATTAATAAAATCTTCCGTTGGTATATTGGGAGTCGGTCGATTGTCCAGATCCCGAGAATTTTGGAGTTGTACCAATTAGAAAAAACCAAAAAATAAAAAATAATGATTTTGATGTATTAAAAAATACAAAGATAAAAATTAAGCTGTGAAAAAAAAAAGAAAAATCATTGTGTAGTGGGAATCATTGATTACCCATCTATTTCTCAAGCTCTTAATTGCAGAAAAATAATTTTTAATATAACTTTTCTTTTTTAATTAAATTTTAAATAAAACTGATTTTCCACTAGTAATTAAAGACATATGAAGAATGTATCTTCTCACATCACCAAAACCTACTTCACATGCATTCTTATTTTTTATTCCTTAACTTCTAATATTTACTAACAATTCTATTTACCATGAATTTTACATTTTTCTAATAAATTATATATTTTGCATTTTATTTTTTGTTTTTTCACACTTATTATTCCCATGACCAATACTAGCTCAGTGGATCCCAATTTTTTTTATAGTTCGTCCCCCTGAACATTTTCAACAATATCATCCCCCTCCTTTAAATTAGATTTTTTAATCTAATTTTTTATTTTTAGCCATACAAGTATACAAAATAAGTATACACCTATGCACATTATATGACTAATGACATTATATTTCTCTCAATACTTCAATAATTAAATATAAAGCAACTTACTAATTAATTATATTAAATAATTAATAATAATAACAATAATTTAATAATTAACTTAATATGAATAAAAGTAATAAAATATTATATGCACATAATAACAGGCTAATACTTTTCTATAGTTATTTTAGCTATTACAAAAATAATTTTGATGTATCTGTAAACAAATCAGGCAAAATATTTAAAACCTAATAAAACCACTATATTTTATTGGCAAATTTTCTTTAAAGTTATAAAAGTATAATTTAGACTCCAAGTAATAAAAAGAAGCTAAAGCTTTTACAATGATGTTAATTTATTTTTATGGAAGTTTGATATAGTACATTTTTAGAAAAATATTGACCCAGGTGATACTTTTCATTATTTAAAATTCTCAATACTTTTTTCCAAAACCAAGGAAAAACTAACAAAAAATTTAGTACAGTCAACAAAATAGGCAGAAAATGGGATTTTCATAAAATACATTAAGATTAACTTTAAGACTATTAAGACTAGAAACTTGAAGTTTTCATACATTATCAATAATAGTGTAATACATACAGGAAATAAAAATTTTGGACGGCTATCTGCTGGGAAATAATGTTTTGAAAATAATTTTACTGAAATATAATGTTTCTGAATATAAATTAAATTATATAAAAAAAATTGAAATACAAAATAATTGAAAATGAGTAATGTTGTAATTTTAATCAAAATTTGAACATTAATAATATAGTTAAAAATAATTTTTTTGAATATAACATTGTACAATGCAAATAATCTTAAATCTCAATATTAAAATTTAATTACAGTAACTCCTTAGATTAAATAATTGAATTTCTATTATTGTTATTAACATGACATGCAATATTTAGGGGGTCCAAAAGGCACAATTTCCCCAGACGGTAAATTTTTAAGTGCAGTAATATTTTTACAAGATGTAAACAATTAAAACATTAAATTTTGATATTTATTATTTTATCATAATTTACTATAACTAAAATTTTTGTTCTTATATTTTAAATTTCTTTGAAATTATACTCAGACAATTTATACTTTCAAATATTTCTATTCTAGTATTTTAAATTTCTGGAAAATGTCATTCACCATGTTTATTTTCATTACACTTAATTTTTCTTCAATTTATTTTCCTAGCTAAATGATTTCATTAAAATTATTTAGAATACTAAATATTTACAATTTTTTAAATTTATACAAAATTATTTTCAAACAGTTAATTTTCCTGGTGATTAAATTCTCAGATTTTATTTTTTAAAACATTGATAAATTCTGGGTGATTAGCCGCACTCAAAATTTTGATTAATAACATTAATTCAATAATTCATATTATAGTGACAATTTTTGGTCAAAGTAATTATGTTAATAGTAAATCACTTTTTTTTTTTTTAATCCAAAACCTCATAAAAGATTTCATTTTTAATCCGGTAAAAATTTTCTTTTATCTGAAGATTTGTAATGTGTTTTATTGTATATAGTATAATTTTCATGAAAACTGGATCAATAAATAATTTATTATAATAGTTTAAATTTTAGAATTATGACTCAAATGACAGTTAATCCAAATAAAGGCAAATTTCTCTTCTTATAATTATGTAACATATTCATTCAATTTATCCAGTTTATTCATAAATAAATCAACTTGATATTTATGTTTTTGTTAAAAATAATTAAGGCAATTTTTAATCATTAGACCTTTAAAGTTCAAAACATAGCAAAATTAATAGTTTTTAAGAATATTTAAATAGATACAGATTATTTTGTACTTATTCCAAAAGTAATATTACTTAAACCTTGAAAATGTCAACAATACGTTATCATAGATAAATTTTGGATAGAATATAAATACGTAACAATTGTTAAAATATGGACTCAATATAAAACTTACAATTTTTATGTTTATATTTAACTAAATTTCAGCTCAAAATTATATTATTATATAATTCAACACACCCACCAAGAGTATTCGATCAGAGGATCAAAAAATACCGATGGTGCAAAGTATGTCCCACTTATTAAATTTTATATTGATATTCTTAGAAATTTGGCAACATGAGTATAAACAAGAAGAACACTAATTAGGTATTCAATTTAAATTACATAGAAAAAAGCAAAGAAAAAATATTTACATGTGAACCTTAAATGCACTTGACACAAAAAAATAATAATTAATAAACAATGTTTATTAGTTTTATAAATTATAAATAAATAATTAATATCTGAAATTAAAATACCTCTAGCAATGATCGAACATCCCATTTCTCTCTCACCATATTATAATGATCTTCTGAACTTCGTACTTTAGTTGGATCACTATGAACTGTAATTTTTTTAATAACAAATCCCATTCCACGAAATCCATCAGATTCTTGTCTTTCTAGCCACAGAGTGTCATTATATATTTTATGAACACGATCAATTAGACTTATCTAAAATTTAAATCTAAAGTTAAGATGAATATAAACCTTAGAAGTATAAATTTAATATTGTGATATTTTGATAGCCTATTAGAGATATTTTTCAACCAGTATATTATTTAAGTACAAAAGAAATAATAAATTATTATATAGTTTATGGGTATTTTCATAAGTTTTATGAATTGCATACGGCTATTTTTTTACTGTGATTTAATATAAAAATATGAACTTTTGTTACAATTGATTTTTTTAATTACTAACTCAGTAATATAGTAATGTTTAAATAAAGGGTATATATATATACTGCCCTCCCAAGGTAAAATGCCGTAAGTGACTTTCAGTCATTTTGTAGAAGAACGAGTTTTTATACTTTGCTTTTTCTTAAAATCATAACAATTTGTATATTATACTTTTAAAGGTGTGATATGTGTTTTCCTATGAAAATTAGAGATAAATTCAATGCAATTAAAATAAATAAGAATAAACAAATATTTAATTAAGTATTTTACTTTTTAAGTTGTTTCTTAGTAAAAATATAAGTTATTGTGTGGCATTAGAAGTAACTTACATGATTTTTCATACTTACAATAATTGTTTTGCATAAAATATTTGGTTTTTTAATTAAATATAAGTAAATATTATTATTTGAGTTTTATTACTGTACCTAGTTTATAGTATTTGAAAGCCATATACAAATTGTGTTATTATCAGGTATAATTTTATATTATTTAAAATTTAAATGTCTATTCAATTTAAAAAGAAAGTTCACAAATAATTAAA
The DNA here is from genome assembly GCA_025469315.1 of Stegophylla sp. TES_Ste_2020. NCBI lineage: Eukaryota > Metazoa > Arthropoda > Insecta > Hemiptera > Aphididae > Stegophylla > Stegophylla sp. TES_Ste_2020. Next base: position 28,231 of record JAIPRM010001735.1, read on the forward strand.
AATTATACTGGCCATATATTGAAGGCCCATATTTAATAGTTATTACTTACACAAAATCCAATTATTACCTTACTATTTATATGCCTTCTATCACTGTAGGTACTTGTTTAATATATAGATCATGGCTAAATTATTTAGCCATGGTATAGATTACATTAATCAATTTAATTTTACACAATCGCATAGTCCCAATTGTCTCAATCATTGTTTCATTTTGCGAAAAATAAAACCAGATTGACATAGTACCCATTACTACATCAAAACACCGTAAAATATTAGTTTTACTATATACCAAGCTTGAACACCGTATAAATGCCCAAAGTTGCAGCAATTTTGCTTAGTCTAATTTACGGCGTATTTACTTAGTAGTCGTGCATTTTTCAACAACTTACGTTTTAAGTAATTGAATATTGCCTATAATAATTTTACAAGGCAATATGTTAGACTTACGACATATTCATCTGAACAAGCTGAACTTTAGGAATTTTTTTTGGGTTTCCTCATTTTTCTTTTTTTTTTTGGACTTCCGGTGTTTTAGCTTATGAAGGCAGTATATATATATTTAAAACTTATGTCAGTTAAACATATTTATGCTTAGTATTTGACAAATAAATAAATTATAGCTAACCAGTAGTGCTTAAATATTTTACAATGATAACATTGCAAACAAAAGACAAGTTAATATCATAATTAGCATTCATTAATTAAAATTAAGAGTTTAAGAAACAACTGTTAACAGGAAAATTAATATAAAGCATGTAATAAATTTATAGTGTCTGTAATAAATTAGTTAAGATAAAAATATGTTAAAAATGTTAGATTTAAAAAAATTTGTGTAAACACAAAATAATTGAAAAGTGTACTAAATTAAAAAATAATCGTTATAGAATTGTTAAGTAATAGCATTATTTAGAATCATACTGAGTTTAATTGAACTTTGATGGATAAGTGAACAATATTTTTGGAAATTCTCTCAATCTAATATTTTCTTATAAGTATGGTTAAACATAAATTATCACAAAATAAATAAGATTCAAAAGAAGTATTTGAATTATTATGTTAAATTTAATTTAATTGAAATTAGAAAACATATGATATAATAATAACAATATAATTCAAAGCACATAATAAAGATATCATCAAGTAGGTTGTAAATAAAATAATAACAATTAAATTACTTAAAAATAAATTATTTATGCAAAATATAAAAAATCAAATTTTTCACTTAGCTGAAAATCGAAAACAAACTTACCAAATAATTGATAGTTGTTTTTGTATCACCTCCACCCATTTCTCTAAAAAATCTGTAATCAGCAACTAAAAGTAATGGACAACGTGTTCTTGTTGGGGTTATCATGTAGTCATAAGAATCAGCATCACGTTTAAATCGTACATTTGAATTTAAATTATCATCATCTTCATCTACAGTTTCAACCTCTAAAAAATGATAATATATTGAATATAATTTAATATTTCAATTAAAATTAAATAAAATAAATGATGAAATGAAAAGTTTATGTTATTTAAAACACAAACCAGCATCCTCTTTTACATAAGCGCAAGGTTTATGTTGATTTAAGTTTGAATGTTCCCAACTTAAACGTACATCAGATGCCTTATAAGTTACCATTGTTTTATTATCTTTATCTGGTAAATGTCTCCAAGATGGCTAAAAAATAAATAAAAATAAATTTGCTTATATATTTATAAATATATTTTTATTTACTTCTATATGATAAGTTTCACCAGGAACATCAATAATAGCGGTCATTACACCTTCATCTAAATGTACACTAGCATGTGAACTTTTCTCTCCAAATACTCTTCCATCATAAAAGTGTTCGTGATCTATAAGATGAAAATAATTTCAGCATAATACAAATATAATAATTAACAATAATATGTATTAAATATTTATTATATTCTAAAGTACATACTAAATATGAGTAAATGGTGATGATTAAAAAACGTATATGTACTTGCATAATTATTATGGTTAACTCCATGGCATGAAAGCAAAAATACATTTCAAGCCATTTTAAATACAATTTTTTTTTCATATTTTTATTAATCTTAAATTTCGCCAAAATGTAGAGCATACCAAATGATTTTAACTATATATTTTATTGTTTTGACAAATTGTTGAGAAAAAAAAATTCAATGTTTAAACAACATGTTTTGTTTTCATATACCTACATTTGTGGTTTTTTATTGTATCTTACAGGCTTTATCTAATCAAATATATAATTTAGTGTCAAAATAATTTAATTTGATACAAATATAAAATAAAAATGTATATGGATTTATCTGTTTTTAATTAATTATATTGTGAATTTTATCTTAAATCCATATTTAAATTTGTTATGCATTACTTGTTTATTATATTTTCCAATATTTTGGTGCCTACTTTGCTAATTTTTAATGCATGTAAATATGTGTTTAATTGATGAAATATAATTGTACTATAGCTAAATATTATAATGACTTTAAACATACCAACTGCTACAGGAGTTTCATTTCCTTCAGCATCTACACTTGTGGCCTCAAATTGATGATGTAATAGTCCCTTTTTTGGTGTTAAAATTAATCGAAAATCTCTAAAAAAATCCTTAATCAATAATCCAAAAATATGTAAAAGTATATGATTATAATATTAATTTACCTCCCTAAAGTAGTAAATGATACTTCCTTGACTTTATTTAATGGGTGTGGGCTGTCAGTAGCTCCACGTTTCACTATACTATGAGAGAAGTCTGAAGCATGTAAGGTTTCAAAACGTATAAGATTCTGGTAAATTGAGCCTAAATTATATTCTTTATTAAAAAATATATACCAATTAGATTTATTAAATATACAAATAATTACACACTTTGAACTGTTCCTACTATCATAAATATTAGAAATAAATTATGACTAAGTTTTTTCATTGTATGAGATTTAGAAATTAAAAATAATTAAATTGTTTCGATTATTTTACTTGTTTATAGAATTATTAACGTTTTAAAAATCAAAAAAAGTTTTTGTATTCACAACACATTGAGTGTAACATAAAATTACCATATTAATATTAATTAATGCATGAAAATAAGATCATATATACATTTAAAAGTAAGCTAATTGAATTAAAAATAAAATTAATAGGCTACATAGGTGGACATGTCTAGGTGATATTATGCAAAATTGAATATGCAATGCGCCAATACAAAATCAATTCCAAAATTTTACAGCAAAATATGATTTTCTCTATGATGAAAATAGGTAAACAAGCAATATTTTTTATTATTTTTGAGTTTATCTACATTACTGTAATCAATGGTAAATCAGCTGTTTGATAAGATCACAGATAAAACATAATATTTTCATAGTACCTAACTTATATAAATTTTAAAATTTTTGGACTTCTCATACTTAAATAATAAAACTATAAAAGTAGAATTGTTAATAACGTATAATATTTAGAAGCATATTTCATCATGGCTCATTTTAATAATTTTAAAATATTTTTTAACTCTACAAAATATCTCCACAGATCTCATCTGTGGAAGTACTTTCAATTTAAACCATCTATAAAATGTAAAAAAATGTTTTCATTTAGTGCTATCCTTAGATATAATGGTAAGAATCAAATGCCTACTGATTAAATCTAAATTTTAAAATGCCTGACATACTCGCACTTCGGAACTTCTTCGCTCCTTGAGTCAGATACTCTTGGTGGATGTGTTAAATTTTTAAGATGTAAAAAAAAAAAAAATGTAAAAATACATAAATATGTTATAAATTTGCCATATTTGCGTAAATATGACATAAATTTGTTAAATATGCGTTTTTCTTAAAAAATGGCAAATTATCCACCAAAAATTTTTGTATTTGAGTCCATTATGTCTTGAAACAAATTTATATTTCACTTAGATTATTCTGCAGCTATTAATAAAAAATATGCAAATGCAGCAAATCCCGCATCTTACCTATATTGATACTATAGTTCACGACACGAAAAGTGGCTAACTGATTGTCGTGGAACCTAGCGACCGTTTAGCCACAGTGATTCATAATGTAATTAAATTAATAGCTACGTGTTTTTGAATTACCCATTTCAATGTGTAATCAACACGATAACTTTCTCGCCCAAAACTTCTAAACAGATGATTTTATATTTTAATATTATTACGATAAAATATGAGTAAAGCGACTGCCGCGCAGTATTAGTTGAGAAACAATGGCTAACCTACTTTTCATGTTGTGGACTATAGTATATTATATACGTACTTAATTTAAATTTTGTTTATAATGGGTCTTATGTATAATTTGTAATTTGGTAATATGGTTTAACTATTATTTATTTTTCTAGATTTTATTAATAATCCTAATATTAAAACATTCAAACATCAACATATAACTTTAATATCAATGAATAAACCAGATAATAAAAATAGACTGAATTTAGTGACCATAAGTGATTTGAAGAAAGCTATTTCAAATTTTGAAAATGATTTTTCATCTACAATTGCTATTTTGTATGGAGAAGGGGGATCATTCTGTAGTGGATTGGAACCTGAAGAACTAGTCAATTCACCACAAATATATAATGTAATAATAAGTATTTATTTTATTAATTTTGTTTAGTAGATTAACTTTATTTTTTATAAGGACTTTTTACAATCATATTGTCAAAAACCAATAATAGCTGCTGTTTCTGGGTTTGCATATGATATTGGTTTTGACTTGTGTTTGTGGTGTGATATGCGCATCATAGAAGAAAATACTGTCATGGCAATCGATAGAAAATCAGACATTTCAAAACCAGAAATATTTCTTAAAAGGTTAATAACAACTGTTGGCTATTCAAGAGCTATGGATTTATTATTGACTGGTAGAGATTTGAATTCTAAAGAAGCATTTGAATGTGGTCTTGCAAATCGAATAGTTGCTTGTGGTTCAAGTATGAACATTTAAACTATATATTAAAGTAATTCAATGTGAAAATGTTAAATGTTTACTTGATTTACAACAGGTGTTGGTCAAGCAGTAAATATGGCTTTTAATATTGGTAAATTTCCGCAACAGTCTATTAACCAAGATAGAAGTGTAATGCACAATATAATTTTTAAGTAATTAAAGTATATAATAATATCCAATAAAAAATATTGTTCTTGAATATTATTATCATTTAAATTATTTGTTGATTTATACCGACATAGTATAAATGTCAAATACAGGATCTACAATTTACGTCACTCGAGGAACAGCATAATATTAGTGCCCTTTTAAGTTACCAAAAAAAATTTACCTTAAATGAGTCAAAATTCGAATTATTGACATGGAAATTTCAAGGTGATATTTAATATTTTTATGAAAAATACATACATACATAATTCTGAACGAAGTGAACAAGCTAGTGTTTTTACAATATGTTTTTTTTCTCTGTAAACATTTTATCGTATAAAAATACTAGTCACAAAAATTTCCATTAGTAACTTTTTAAAACTCAATTTGTCTCTAGCTGGTACTTTATAGAGGTCTTTTTGAATTTCTCAATTCCTTGAGATTTCTAAATTATAGTAATGTTAAGTATGGTTTGCCAGTTGTTGTTCCAACAAAAAACAAAGTTCATGGAGGGGTATAAGACAACCCCCCCCCTCGTAATTACGTCACTGGATTCACTGTTAAATGAACATTTAGAATACGGATCTTAAAATACATTTATATTAGTAAGTAATAACTAATAACCGTATTCATGATATTCTTCTGTCTATACGAAAATACAAAATGTTATGAAACAAAACATTTAAATCAGATTAAGAAATACAATGGTTTCCACTAAATCTGATGAAACCAATGACTGAAGCCTTTATGAACAATTATGTATATGTGTACGTTAATTTAAGAAAAAATAAGACCGTTCCGTAGAAGTGTAGAACACTTAGTGTCAAAATAGTATTAACAGTTGCACAGTCAAAATATGATTCACCAACGGAAATAATTAATGAGGTCAGGGTGGAATTGAGAGTAAAGACTGTATCTAATTGATGTATCCAGGGCCGTATTAAAGGTATGGCTGGGGTGCTGAGCCCCCAAAGAGTAGTTTATCACCCTTCCCCATCACAATAATTAAATACTATTTGTATAGATAAATAGTATCATGAATTCAGAATTACCTACGTATTACACAGCCAGCTTTCATCTTAACACCACCTTCTTCCTTGAAAAATAACCTAAAGAAGCCAGACATACTTTTCACGATGGGCATATTCAATTTTTAAAGAAACAATTAATCATTTCTTTAATAAAACGATTCTGAGCGAAGCTTTAAATACTATATGTCTATATAGTAATAATAATTGACAATAAGAATATACCCATTATTATTTTCAATAAATTATTAAACAGACCTAGAAAAGTTCATTTAAAAATGAACTAGGTCACAATCCAATAAATGAACTTAGTTTATAACTTCATTCATTTTTTCTTAATGAACTTTTTTCATTGAAGTTCATTAGAAAATTAACTTTAAGGCTCTATTCTCATAAAACACTAAATAAATGAAAACAGTGTACAAATGTATAAATTCATTGAAATATTACAGTTATATGTATTAAAAATATAAATACCTATTCACCTATTCATTTTCACTTTCTATTCTTGCTCAATTTTCTGAATCTCCATATAAGTATTGAATTTATCAATATTAATCAAAAACAACATTTTGTTTAATAAAGACATAGGTAATGAACATATATTATGGATATGACACTACTAATTAAGTACAAATTTAGTAGAAAATATTAAATAATTCTTATATAAAATGTACATTGTATAAAAATTAATAATGTAAATTATGTCTTCAATACTTCATGATAGCAGGTTATTATAATGAGAAAAAATAACAAATTACAATTAAAAATAGCTTAGAATTTTCATAACAAACTTTATAATTTTTATGTTAAATTGTCCTGAATAAACTGAAGTATTTTTATACAGAAACTTGTATACACAAGAATAAAAAAGCGGACATACTTCGCACGACGGGTGGTATTCTCTTGACGGGCGTATTATATTTTAAAGAAACGATAAATCATTTCTTCAGTAAAACGATTCTGAACGAAGGAAGTTAATAATATAAGAAA
>JAIPRM010001736.1:1391-14819 GCA_025469315.1 Stegophylla sp. TES_Ste_2020
AAATGTGAAAAAAAATTTTGGACATTTTTTGAAAATTTTTTTTTTCTTATATTATTAACTTCCTTCGTTCAGAATCGTTTTACTGAAGAAATGATTTATCGTTTATTTAAAATTTAATACGCCCGTCAAGAGAATACCACCCGTCGTGCGAAGTATGTCCGACTTTTTTATTATTATTGTACTTAAACGCATAAAACGACTCTGTTAAGATCATTAGCGGAGATAAAATAAAAAAATATTGGGGAGGGGTCAAACTATTAATTCGTTTGATTTATTACCCCTCAAATGGTATACAAACCTTAAATAATTAATCAGATATCTGGGGATGCTTAAAGTGAATTCAGAGGGCTAAGTCCACTCTAAATGCCCCCCTATCTGCGCGCCTATGGTTAAGAGACAGTTCTCGTGTCATCAGTTCGAGTGCGTTTATACCAATATGCGCACACCCTTAACCCTCGAGAGGTTTTGACCATTTTTGAAGGTCTGAGTTATTTAAATGAAAACAAAATATTTTTTCTTAATCAATGTTGATTGTACATGAAAATTAATAAATTTAAACGATTTTCGTCATATTTAATGCTATGAATTTTCGAAAAGTAATCTGTAAAACATAATTACTCAAAAATATCGGAAAAACGGGAACTACTTGCGTCCTATTTACCATTTGTGTAAACCTTTGTGTCCCGTATTAACAAATTAATAAACCGTAATAATAATTATAAAACCTTATGTAAAATATAATAAATAAATATCATAGTAAAAATACTACCTTATTTGCTCCACTCAGAATCTAAAATGTAAAATATGAAACATTTAATTTTTCAGTCTAAGACTGCTGATGAAAATTAAAAAAATATTTGTCATAGGCATGGAGTTACTGTATTTTGTAAATTTAATACGTATATCAGTAACTTCTCAAAAATATTAAAAGTGGTATAAAATACAAAAAAAATAAAAATAAATGAAGTTAAAAAATATATTAATTATAACTTTGATTGCTTTTTAAAAATGATTAAAAAAAAAAATCTAAAATTCTAATAACTTTTCGATCAAAAATGAAGAAAAAAAACTTTAAAACATGATTTCCCTACATTTTATTTTTTGGAAATACTGCACTGCAGGTACCTTGTAGTTCAATGATGGGCTGGTCAAAACTTTTGCCCCCCCGCCCTTTTTAAAAACTGAAATGGCACTATTACCACTCCAAACCCCAGCAAAGTTGTGCCTATGTCGATCGGGGTGAGTCCTGTACTATGTATTTCCGCGTTTTGGAATTCGATTATCTCGACCTATGACAAAATAAAAAATCCGTACTCGAATAATAATAATAGTATGATGCATGAGCCTTTTTAAAAAAAAAAAAAAAAACTGTAAAAGGAAAAAAACGACGACGATTTCCATGGAACGCATAACGAAATTATTCCGCCCGACGAGTGTATACACGAGGTGCTCTTTGCGATTTTTGCTGCGAGCGCAGGGGAACGAAGACTGCTGCTAATGGCCGCTGCGCGTTTTCAAAATTTATCGCGCATTGATATTAAAAAAAAAACCGAAGATTTATTTCGCGTACATTCGCGCGCGATTTCCGCGAGTGTTTTCCCCGCACACTCGGTGTGACATAATATATAATTTATATATATATATATATGCTGCCGACACACACCCACACGTTGTATTATTATTGTTGTTGTAAGTACACGACACGAGTGCGTAAAAAAAAATAAAATAAAAATACTCGATGATAATAATAATAATAATAATAATAATGATAATAAAACGCGTACGCGCGATATTTGCATGAAAATATTTTTACAAGCCAAATATTATATTAATATTATACGTACGCCGCACCATATCCCATTACGTTTTTTTTTTTTTATTGCACACGTGTACGACAGAGAGTCTATGTGTGTGTGTGTGTGTGTATTTTTCCCCGTCGCATTTCGATTATTGTTATTGCGACGAGAGAAAAATTTTTTAAATAATAATGACGCGCCCCCGCGCCGGGGTTGACGGTGATTTCAGCGCAGAGACTTTTACACGCGTGCATACAGGGTGTCCCAGTACATACGATTTGACACACGTAAAAACTTTTGTTCTATATAATTATTGTTCTATAATATAATTTTTAACGCTTTTTTTTTTTTTTATGACAATTATTATAACTGCGGGCGACATTGTGCTACAGCAATAACGTATAATAAATATATTTTTTTTTTTTTTTTTGGACTCAAATTTTCAAATTTTATACTGCAGTTTTAAACGGAAAATTCAATACGGGAAAATTTTGTGAAAATGATTTTTAGAATTAATATATCGGTGCTTAAATCTCTCGAATAAAAGTTAATCGTTCATTTTCTACGTTTTTTCTTTTTAAATTTGCGAATAATTTAAATAATATTTATTGAATACGTCACTAGTTGACGTGTCATAATATTGCCACCATTATTATGACGTATTGGACAAAATTATTAAATTATTCGCAAACTCAAAAAAATCGTAGAAAATTTACGGATTAACCTATATTGGAAATTTATGAACCAATATTTTCTTAAAAAATCAGATTTACAAAATGGCTGTTTTGAATATTTTCTAAAACTGTAGTGTAAAATTTGAAAAAATTTGAAAATTTGGGTTCTAGAGAAAAAAAATAGACTCCAATTGTTGCAGCACACAGCTGTAGTAACAATAATAATTAACAAAAGAAAAAAGTTAAAAAAAACTATTAATAGAACCATTGCATTTATCAAATCGCGCTGGGACACCCTGTATTATTCTTATAATACGACGTATTATGTGCACACGCAGCAATAATATCACAACTCCGGTTTTCTCTAATAAAACTCGATACGATCTCGGCGCGTTTCGATTATACACTTATGGGAAAGAACGAGGAAAATTATTTTCATCAGACTCTCGCTCGGGGTAGGTGATAGGAGGGGGGAGGGCAATAAAATCACGGTACCGGTTGTAAAAAAAAAAAAAAAAAGTGAATGGAAAAAAGTAAGAGAAAGAAGAGATAATATTATAATAAGGATACGCGATATACTACCCCTCCGCCGGGATGGTTTTTCCTCCCGAAAAGTCACCGTCGGTAAATAATGAACAAAAATATATATTACCCGATTTCGCAAATGACAAATGCTGCTGCTGCCGCTGAACGTTATATTATTATTGTTTCGTATGAAAATATATGTATACACAAACAATTTTGTTTTATATCAAAGCGCTGGATCTGTTTTTATATAATATTACACTGGTATTTTCTACACAATATCAACCCACGACGACGTTTCGCTGATAAATCGGTAGAGATTTTGAGTTTTGAGTTTTGAGTCCGATGTCGAAGGAGAGTGATTGGTGCGACTTTTTGAAATTTTTCTATATGAATAAAAATACTCTCTTTTTTACGATGACGAAAAATTAAAAATCCCAACGTGCTTCGCACCATAGGTTATTTTTCGCTTCTCACGTCGGATAACCCAGGTAGGTATGTCGAATATTTTAAAGAAACGATAAATAATTTCTTCAATTTTTATACACATCTGATCGAAGTATGTCGTTAACAGTGTAAAGAACAATAATAGTCGTTATTTTTAACACACCCGCCAAGACTTTACTGTTTAAACTCTATTTCTACTTATTGGTTTGATTCGTCGTCGGGTAAAACCATCAGCGCAATTAGAACAAAAATTCTGGGAGGGGCTAAAATGTTTATTTATTGATTTAACACCCGCAAAGTGCATTAATCTTAAGCAATTTTCAAAATATCTAGGGGGGCTATGAATGAATTTGTGGGAGCTTAAGCCCCCTTAAGCCCCCACCTAGTTGCGTCTATGGCACTAAAAACGGTTATTATCAAGGTCATAACTGAAAACAAATTTCGGAGGCGGTTCAAAAAAGTGAATTTTTTTTTTTTTAACCCTTATTTAAGTATAAATACGAAGTGGTACAAACATCAGTGACACAACAGTTCACCGACGACGACAACGTTAATCAATAATATACTTAAAGTAAAAAAATTATTAATCCGTTGCCGGATCAGCTATAATAGTAATTTATAAGACTAGTGATTTCATGGCGACGGCGGCGGTGGCGGATAACGAGAGGTGACAGGTCAAATAAAAAAAAAAAAACCACACAGTCGCACATTGAGAATAACAATAATTATTATTGTACTCGCGTCGCGTACGTCCGACACTCGCGGTGCTTATTGTTCTTTTTCAAGTGAAGTTTTCACCAATTGATTATAGAAAGGAACAGAACAAAAAGAAAACAGCAATTTTTTCAAAACTAAGCGCTGAAAATGACGTCCACCACCACCACGACGGCGGCAACAATATCGATCGCATGCTGTTTATTCGCTTTTTTCCATTCGAGTAAGCACGTCAAACGTGAAATCAGACGACATATTTTTATTCGTCTTAATATTATTATCATTGGGATCATAGACGTAGCCAGACATAATTCACAGGGTGTGCAATTAAAATATTAGTATACCAGTATACTAATCCCCTAAATAATTGCTTTACAAAAACCTTAATTGCATAATTTAAAATATATTTTTAGTACAAAAAAAAAAAAAAAATGTTATATTGTATTTTGAGTGGAACATAATGTCTAGTGGAATAGTCTATGTTTACAACAGTATTTTTCTTTTAATCATAAAACTAATCCAAGTTTTATCCAGAAATTTAATAGATCAAATGCATAGGCATTAAATAGTATTTAATAGAGATACATTCTGTAAACGCTCAATAGTTTTTCAAAAAACAAAAAAAAAAACCACTTCATATTTAAGTAAAAACGCTAAAACATACCACAATTTAGATTTTTATGATAATGGTTTTTGTAGTAGAGTAGTAATTCCAAAACAAATAGCATAAAAACTAAGTTTTCACCCTGATTCAAAAAATGGTGAAATACATACTGAACAAAATGTCACCACATTTGAAATAAATATAGAACTTTGAAAATGATTAATATTTCGTAAATTTATTTCTAATAAAATTATATATTTTTATTACATGAACTGAAAATTAATACAAGTTTACTCATAAATAATATGCCTAACAGCCTTGAAAAAAATCTTAAAAATCGTTAATCAATCATTTTCTATACTCGTTGAAATAGTTTTATGATACTATAATTATTTTTATGTAAAATGACGACATTTTTTCAATCCTTAGATATTATTTAACATTTAATTTTTGAATTCAAGAAAAAACGTTCTACTAAATGATTCCTTATGCATAATTTTACCCGTAAATAATTCTTCTTGTGATATGCAGTAACTAACATACAAAATTCAAAATGTTTTTCAAAAAAAATCTATATATGTCATTCATTATTAGATATGACTCGCAGGATGGTGTGCAAATGCATACCCTGCACACCTCGTGACCACGCCTATGATTGAGATTTTGAAATCTGTACGCGACGTTTTTCAGTAATTATTGATATTCACTGTTTTAGATTCTGAACGAAGTGAAGAAGCTTATGATTTTACAATGATGTTTATTTTAGATTCTGAACGAAGTGAAGAAGCTTATGATTTTACAATGATGTTTATTTTTTTTTTTTTTTTTATTTTTTTTTTTTTTTTTTTTTTTTTTTTTTTTTTGATAAATAGAACTAATTTCCACGGCTTGGAAACTGAAAAGAAATTCGATTACCGGTTTTTAATTTTTTCAATATTTTAATTTCAACTTCACAAACATCAGTAGTCATCAATAATATAATTTAAACTTCTCGGAGAGGAAAATGGAAATTTACTGAGCTCGGTGTCGGTCTGCGAATAATACCTACTCGAGACCTGTTTGATTGACTTCTTAGATTCTCTGATAGTGAAGCTCACTGTTCTTACAATGATGTTTATTATTATAATTTTTTTCATACTTACACATTTTCGTATAGAAATCCGGAAATTTCGAACAGCAACTGAATTGATCCAGAATTTTCTTCAATTTTAGGTACTTTTGCGAGGTTGTTTTTCGAAATTTGAGAAAAATGCCTTTAAAACATTATTATTATTATTTTTTTTTAATCCCTACTTTATGTAATTTTAAATAAAGATGGAAAACATTTTTGCTCCACTCGGGATCGTTTTATGAAAGCGATAATTTCTCGTTTCTCTAACACACCCATCAAAAATCCCAGAGTTCCCACCCGTGGTGCGAAGGATGTCCGCGGCTTTTTTTCATTCGGTATATTTCGGTGTTAAATACAAAATTAGTATTTTTTTTTTTCAAATTTATTTTAATTAATTATAATTAGTTTTGATTCAATATAGATTCGATAGTGATTTGAAGTTATTCAAATTTAATTCGGTTCAGTCGAAAATAAGAGAAGAAAACTAGATTCTTATTGTATGAGTTTATACGTTATGAAAATAATATACGATTAAGATTTTATACTTTTATAAGTATTTTGTATTGAGTGTTAATTGCTCGGGGATAAGACAATGCAATTAAACGCTATTATATACGGGGACCCGATCCAAATTCGAATGACAATAGGAAAAAAAATTCAATAATATTTTGTTATTTTTTTTTGATATTTTAACAATTAGCAATTTGTAATAATTGTTGTTATTCGAGGCGGAATGCCGCGGTGTCGAGCTAAATAAATTAAATTTAATAAATAAAAATAAATTATTTATTAAATTATATTAATAAATTAACACGGTATACTAATATAATTTGTTTACTTACTTCTTTAGCGTGCGATACACATATTTATTATTTTATTTTGTTATAATTATTACACAGTATCTATACCACACGCGTATCGCTTATGAATAGGGCTAGATACTTATAGCTCTAAAAAAAAACTTGAAATATGCATGCATTTATGCTCTGAAAATATGTAAAAATACAAAAATAATCTCCTTTATAAAACATTAATTACTATACTGTAAAACTCAAAATATTTAAAAAAATAAAAATATCAAACAATATTCAATCTCTTCAGGTTATTCGGGGATAATTTTTCTTATACCAAGAAAACTCAAATTAAATATTGAAAAATAGGTGAAAATATGCACTCAAAATTCAAATGTAATCGAAATATGCACTTCTTATATCGAAAAAAGAGTTAAATATGCAAAATATGCAAATTAAAGAGAACTGCATCAAACTCCTAATGTTATTTTCCTGATCGTTTTAAAAATATAAAAATATTTAGTCACTAGAATTTCCTTAATGGGCCATAAATACTTTTGTAAGCATTCAAATAGTAGCAGCTCTACAGATTCAAGAAAAACATATCAAACTTTCAACTAATGAGATATTATAAAATCCAACTTTAAGAATGTCAATTATACATACATACATTTTCTTTTAGTTCTCACTTCTCAGTTATATCATTTTTTTTTTTTTTTTTTTTTTTTGAAGAGATTTGAAAAGAATTTGCTTTTCAAGAGGTTAGTAGTGCCTTAAAAAGGTTGAAAACCACTGAATTTTAATAATAATATTATGCATACGTGTGAGAATATTAAGAATCGCGAAACCGACAATGAAATCAAAAAACTCGTACTGTTTGATTATAAATTATAATTATTATTATTATTGTTTACCATGGGTATCACGCGGTTATAGTCGCGTTATAACTGCGTTGTTTGTTTTTACACAATTGTAATATTATTATTTCGAACGTGAAGAAGTATAAATTAAAGCAACTCGGTTTTTCGTTAATTTCAATACATTCTTTTTGGACAATTCGTGCATATAACGAACGAACATAATAATATATATATATAACAATCGACGAGACTCTTGAACGTACGTAAGTATGGATATATTATGTTAATTTATGAAATTTGTCCTTCTACGCGATTCAATACTATACACAAGCGCGCAAATAATATGCACACGTTTACTCATTTTTTTTTTTTTTTTTTTTGTATTCTGATTGCAGCAAAAAAGCTAGTATTTTTACAAAGATGTTAATTTTTTTTTTATTTATGTGTACACATTTTCGTAAAGAAATACTTGTTCAAAAGTTTTAAAAAACAAAAACCCCTGGAATCACGATTTGTTTCTAAACGGTACTAAGCCATTTTTCGAAATTCTCAATAGTTTTCTTAAAATTTTGGGAAAAACTACCCAAAATTTGACAATAAAGACTCGGAAACTATCTTTTTCCAATCCAAACTTTATCGAAATTTTAAAACATAGACAACGACACGAGGAATATTTCGGCGCATGTAAATTTCGAAATTGTAAAAAAAAAAATTTTGGAAAAATTTTGTTTTTACTTTTCTCAGTTAATAATGAAAAATAATAATTTTTTTTTTGTCATCATAACTCAATAATTTTTAAGTAAAATTGTCTCGAATAAACCGAAATTCCACTCAGAATCGTCTTATTGAAGAGATTATTCATTCATCGTTTCTTTACGATTCAATACACCTACTAGAGTATTCCACTCCAGGAGCGAAGAATGTCCAAGGTACGAAGTACGCCCTTTTTTTTTTTATTTTTATAACGTTTCTATTAATACCGTTCATTATTGCGGAATACATTGATTAAATTTCGAACTATGATCTCATCGTCGGTTCGTTTGAAAGCAAATCATATTATTATTTGGTTATTAAATTGATATCAAATACAAATACACATTTATACAATAAATATTGCATTGAGTCGAATGGTAAAAAATTAAAAAAAAGCACTTAAAATAAATAGCCATAAAGCATAACAAATCTTTCAAAAAAGCTTTAAAAAAAGCATTACAAATGTGGTTTTTTATAAAAAAAAAATAAACATATTAATTAATGAAAAACGTATTATAATTATTTATTAGTTTATAAATTATAAATATATAAATAATATGCTGTTCTTTTTCTTCCACAGTTTGTCGGTAAATTAGATTTATTCTTTTTAAGATACCTAATTTATCAAAATTTGTTGAAAAATAGTTATAAAATGATGTTTACCTATATCATTTTGAGTTGCATTGGGAAATTAAATTTATTTTCAAATTTTCAAAAAAAAAAAAAAAATCTCCTTAAACTGAATTAATTTTTCAAATACGTTTATTTACAACACATTTTGAAAAAATGTAACTTATAAGTAACAAAAAAAAAAAATGCTCAAAATATCCCAAAGAGATTCAAAATACAAAAAAAGCAAAATAAAGTCTCGTGAATTTTATTCTAGAGTGGTATAAATCGAATTTATAGCCGAAGCAGCTTCGTTGTAGAGCGATAGAAAAAAAAGCAAATGCCTTCAAAATCCGCACTCTAGCTATGACTTTACGGTAGATATTATGTCGTCTCATCTAAATAATCTTAATCGTAAACTATAGGGGTAAAAAGGAAATGCAATTTTTTTCGATTTAGGAAGAACTACCCAAAATTTGATAAAAACACCTTTAGACTTTTTTTCTTGTACAAACTTTATGAAAATTTTTAATTCAAATATGATAAGTGAAAGAAAATTTTTGATGACGTGTAAAAATCTTTTGATTTTGGTGATTTTTTTTTCGAACACATTTTTCCCTGTTCATAATTTTTTATGTTTTACATTATTATTATTATTATTTTTTTATTATTATGTAAAAATAACAATTATTTTTATGCATTTATGTGAGTCTTCGCACAAAAGCGTTTTATTGAAGAAATAATTTATCGTTTCTTTAAAATGTAACATGCCATAAGAGTATCCCATCCTAGGAGTGAAGATTGGTAAAGCGTGCGAAGAATGTTAGGCGTTTTTTTTTTTTTTTTTTTTTAAGTTAGTAGCTACTTTAAACCTACTCTAAACTCATAATATATCTGGAAAAAAATAAGTTTGGATCTCAAAAATCTTTATCGTTGTAACAGTTCATATTTGAATCTGTTGACCAAAGAGTTTGCCGACCACCGCAGGTCTAGGCTAATAACTAGAGTTCAGATTTTGTAGGAATTTTTTTTTATTGGTTTAAAAAGAAGCTATGTAAGCTGGTAAATTCGATTTATATTTTTTCAAAAACAAAATGTACCGAATTTTATTTGGCTTTTCTAGCTAATTTTGGATTTTTTGTGCTTTTAAATTAGACTTTACAACATTTTTATTTTTCAAAATATTCATTACTAGATTTAGGATTTTGTAAGTATTTTCTTATTTTTTTTTTTTTTTTATTCATTTAAATAATGATCCTATATAAACACTGTAAACACTATAAATTCGTTTTATGTTACGCATAGAATGAAATGCACTCAATTTTATAATGTTTTTTTTTTTTGTTTTTATAGCGATTTTTGGAGATTTTTGGTGCTTTATATTGCTTCATTTTAAGTATATATTTTTTTTTCCATAGTTTTATATAGAGCTTCAACATATTTTTATCCATACTAAATAATAGATAGTATATACTATAGTATTTTATCATCAAAATGTATACGAGTATATTACTATAGTCTTTGGGGCCCGTTTATTAAACAAACACAAGGCAACTATACTCTCATTGTCTATTTGCGCGTAAACGTCTCAACAACACTCATTAGTATAGGGCGTCATATACATTTACCTATATTCGAGTTGTACGTGATTAATGCTACGTTTAACGACCGTGAACGACTCGCCGCGCCGCTCTTGAAGCCGCATTAGATGACGTCGAACTTTAAAACGCTTTTCGCTTAAATTGAAATAATTTATTGTTTTCAAAAGTTACGAATTTCGAGCGGAGCGAACGGATAAACTTTTACAATCTCATATATATATATAAGGCTAGGATATAGTATACGATTTTGCATTTTTTTAGATTCTGAACAAAGTGAAGAAGAAGCTAGTGTTTGTGTGCTTAACTTTTCGCATGGAAATACTTGTCCAAAAGTTTCGATCAGCAATTTTTTGAAACCGGATTTGCCTTTAGATTGTACTTTAGAGAGGTCATTTTTTGAATTTCTCAATTCTTCAATTTTTTTTTTTGAAAAAAACTACCCAAAATTTGACAAAATCGACTCGGAAACCATCATCATTTTTTAATCCGAACTATATGAAAATTTAAACACAGATAGAAAATAATACTAGGAAGATTTTGGAAATGTGAAAAAAAATTTTTGAACATTTTTTCAACATTTTTTTCCCCTTATTTATTTTTCATATTATTAACTTCTTTTTCGTTCAGAATCGTTTTATTGAAGAAATGATTTTTCGTTTTGTTAAAATTCAACACACACCCGTCAAGAGAATCCCACTAGACGTGCGAAGAACATACTTTTTTTTTATTATTTACAGGTAAAAGATTTCAATGAATTCATATAACTTTAAATATAGAGTATCTCTTGCGTGAAAATATTATGTCGAATTATTATTTTTGATACCAAAAATGATCGATGAAAATAATATGCGTACAAAAAAAAAAGTGCGGAAAAACGAGGCGTAGTAATTATATTATGTCAATTAAATCAAATTATTGATATTTGAAAAGTCTAAAAACACAAGAAAGTTAGCTCATTTCTAGGTTTTATCTCATCAAACGCAGATAACAACAGTAATAATTATTATTGACTAAAATATTACATACGTACTCGGTCGATAGCACAAATATTGCAGTTTTATTGGTATTTTTAATTTTCACGTTAATTAAGAAAAAAATTGGTATTTTTAATACCTGTAGGTATCCCATTACTTTTACGAATCCGTTATACGGCTGATTAAATATCTGACAAAACACGAGTGTAAGAAATAGGGAAAAAAGCAAACTATAAAATCGGTCGTTATTCCAGAACTGGCGTGTGTCCTAAATCAGTGTTTCCCAACTTCTTTTACACGCGGAAGAACCTTTTGCAGAAACTTGAACATTTTGCGAAACCCTCATTTCTTTCACGATAGTACATATTTTTTTTACACACTTGTAACACGGACAGTTGGACACTTTCGGCATAAAAAAAAAAAGAAGAGTGTCATTGATGTAAGTATAAACAAAATAAAAAATAAAATACAGGAATAACGGTTTTTTTGAATTGTATTTTGTTTGTACTTAAAATTTTATTGTACATCTCTTTCATTATCTCCAAGACAGATTTAATAAGAAGATTGAAATGTTTCCATGGTTTTCTTCCGTTAATGTTTTTAAAAATCTATAAATATGGAGTTATTCCTGAAAGTCTGGAGCTGAAAAATCAATTTCATACAAGTGGAAAATTGCAATAATTGTCTATAATAAAATAGTGACACCCTTTATGGACAATTTTTTTCGTATATTCGCTTTCCATGGCGATTCAGAACTCCTCAACCTTAAGTGCACTTGCACTTGATTTCCAATTATTCAGAAGAAGATTTTATTTCAAGCAAACTTTCGTATTCAATGTATGACAGTACTTTTGGTTTTTTTTTTTTTAATTGAAAATGGGTTTTTTGTACCCATAAAATATCAGAATCTTCATAATATTTTATTCTTGGAAAATACGAAATTAATCTGGCTTTTAAATTAATATAATTTAATGGTCTTTTATATTTTCTGCATATTTTTTATCGATGTCACAGGTTAAAAAAAAAAACAACATATTGTATTTTTCTTTTACACATTTGATGTGCAAAACACCAACTTGTCGACGAGGGCTTAAAGAAGCTTTAAGAATATTTAATATCATAAAATAAGGAAACCACGATAAGAAAAGAAGCTATTCTGGTTTTCCACTCATAATTCAAATCCAAAATATTATTAATTGTTGGAAAAAGTTGGGAAACACTGTCCCGAATCGAAATGCGTTTTCAGCGTCTCTTCTATGTGACAATAATAATATGTAATTGTTTTTTTTCCCAGAAAACTGCACGGAACTACGGACTACCTACTGAGAATTTACCAAAATGGTTTTTCAAATTGTATCCAATTCCGAATAAGTCGTATTTATTTTTCCACGCGCTGGCACTTTAAAACTTTACGCGTGGCTATACACACGAGTTCTCATAATATAAACACAATAAAAACGGAATAAAATGACATGTTAATATTATAATAATATCTTATTGCGCCTGCGCGTCGCTCGCGGTAGACATCAGATAGCTGATAGTAATAATTAGTCGATTTAGTTGCGAAAATATATATATATATAGACGCGTTTTACATAATAATAATAATAATAATAATTATTGTTTGGGGCAATAAAATATTACAAGGCACAGTAAATAATAAACGAATGACTACTACTACTCGGTCTACTTATAATTTCGTTATTTATTTTCACAGATAGCGCGTTTCGAAAAACAACTAGATTTTTTACGATTCATCACGGCCGCCGAAAGTACTCATAGGTAACAGTATTACAAGGGTGACCAAATTATGGCTCGCGAACCGCATGCGGCCTCTCACCATGGTTGTATGTGGCTCGCATTTCGTTTCCTAAAACAACGATTATCTTGTTTTATAATATTGCATTTTTTTTTTTTTTTTTTTTTTTCGACCACAGGGGTTAGGTGGATTACAAGCATAATTTAATTA
>JAIPRM010001736.1:14919-35344 GCA_025469315.1 Stegophylla sp. TES_Ste_2020
AACTATTTTATTTTATTTTGAAAATTCAATACTTTCGGTTATTATACTACATACCTACTAATTCACCTACATAGTCGAGTTATGTGTTGCGGCCTAGTGGTAATGGAACCGGCTTAGTGCGCGATTCTAGCCCGGCACTCCGAATTTTTGCATTTTTTTTTTCTTATTTTATTAACTTCCTTCGTTCAGAATCGTTTTACTGAAGAAATGATTTATCGTTTCTTTAAAATTTAATACGCACGTCAAAAGAATACCACCCGTCGTGCGAAGTATGTCCGCTTTTTTTTTTTTTCGTTTTGTCGTCCGTAGGCCGCGGTTTAATATGTTACGAATGCAGTTCATGGAACTTTGACGTAAGGAGATGCGATTATATTCGCAGCGACGAGTTCGAAATAGATCACAAAAACGCCGCGGACGAATGCCTGAAGATGTTTATGTACAAGAAGAACGCCAAAAACGGTATGCATTACAGTCCAGTGGTTCCAAACTTTTTTTTTTTTTTTTTGAAAACTATTACCCGGGAATCGCGTTGACTATTTAATACGTATAACACCCGAGAAACTTAAGTTTAAAAAGTAAAAAAAAAATAAACAAATAAATAATTATACTTCTAACGTCGTCGGAATGACCTCGATTCGAGCTCAGTGTGGGTGTTAAGTTTCGATCTGCCGAGTAAAAAATGGCAACTTGATTTCGAACTGTTAAAATATTCTCGTACTGAAAATGAGAATGTTTTTTTCTTCAAAAATTTCTGCAAGATATACCGGTAATGGAAATGGAAATTAATTATACCAGAGGTGGTGGACTTTTTTCATTCTGATCGAAGTGAAGAAGCTAGTGTTTTTACAATGATGTTTAATAATGATTTTATTTTTTTTTCTGTGTACAACTTTTCGTAGGGAAATACTTGTCCAAAAGTTTCGATCAGCAACTTTTTGAAACCGGATTTGCCTCTAGATGGTACTTTAGAGATGTCACTTTTTGAATTTCTCAATTCTTCAATTTTTTTTTTTTTTTTTTTTTTTGAAATGGAAAAAAAAAATTTTGGACATTTTTCTAACATTTTTTTTTCTCATTTCTTCTTTATATTATTAACTCCTTTCGTTCAGAATCGTCTTATTAAAGAAATTATTTATCGTTTCTTTAAAATTTAATACACCCACCAAGAGCTTCACACCCAAGATGCGAAGAATACTCGTCGTGCGAAAAACACCCATCGTGCGAAGTATGTCCGACTTTTTTAAATAGTACAGTGCCAAAATTTTGTAACGGAGGAAATTAAAACTAATCACATGCCCCCCTCCTCGAAAAAAAAATGTATGAGCATTTGTGTATCTACATTTTAGGTGTAAAAAGCAAAAAAAAACCGGACATACTTCGCATCGTGGGTATTCATCATCACTCCTTAGGCGGGATGTTCTTAGTGGGTGTAGAGAATTTTAAAAGAATAAGATAAAACAATTCTGAGTGAAGCTATCGTTCGATTGTCGCCAACGTTAAAAATAAATATAATTAAAAAACTGACATTTTTTTATTATCGTGTTACCGTGGTTACCATAATGATATAATATTCAACAAATTAATTGGTTAGTATCAAATTTTCTATAGTAACCAAATAAACAATCGAACCGAAATAAAAATAACGCGAAATAACATATTAGGTATTAATATAAAAATATATTTAATAACATTAATTAAATTCTATTTCAAAAAAATTACTGGTTGACATATTCGGACAGGTATATTTATACAAAAAAGTGATCACAAAAGTGAAAAAAATAAACTTCATAATAAAATCATAAGCTTTTACTGAGCTCCATTCAGAAAAAAAAAAAAAAAAAAGTCTATTAAAATTTTTTCCGCCACTGAAATTCAAATTCAACTTCAAGAACGCCTGTCATAGGTTCGCCACCACTGGATTATACATTACCCATATTATTATTTTGGCATAACGTCAAGTTCCTTTACCTCTCTCGGTTAATACATGACACCACCCGTACAGATAGACTCCCATCAGCTTCAACCGTTGCAACTCTTTCTTGTCAAAAAAAAAAAAAAATCACTATTTAAAAGACATTATAGAAAGAAAATATAATTTCCGTGTTGAACAATTGCTTTTTTTCCATGCTATTTAAATCATTTGTTTTGAACGCTTTAAACATAACCCTGTTTTATTATTTTTTGGGTGTTTAAAACATACACAACACTACTGCTTTATCCAAAAACGTATCTCGCTCGTACCTGCAGGTAATACAAAATTATTACTTATATTTTTCAGTAACAACCGAAAGAATGTTGCGCCGTACTGCTGTAAAAATTAAATTAAAACCGAAATTTTTCAACGATATAGCAGAATATAAGAAAATAGGATTTAAGATCATCTATCAGTTTTGTCAGACGGATAGATGTAATGGCAATTGAGTCGATCGGGTCAATGCCAATAAAAAAAAACCGAGCGAATCACATCGTTTTTTAATTAAGATTTTTAATCTGTTTTTTTCAAATTCAAATCGTTTACAAAAAAATAGAAAATAGAAAATATTTATAATTTATAATATATTTTATTATAATATTTTTAAATTAAATGAAAGATATTATATTATGATTGTTTGAACGTTATTAGTTTTATTTTAACGCGCGTGTTATAGTTAACTATTGCGCAATGTATAATATTACGTTTTAATAATAACATTCAATAACAATAATTATTATTTATAATTGCATTATTAACTCTTTATAATAATTAACAATATTTTGTTTGTGGATTATTTGTATACATGTTAAATACATAATAATTAGGGCAGAGGACTTGTGGCATTTGCATATTTGTTTTGCTCAGTTACGTACAAAAGTAGCAGAATACGAAAAATAAACATGTTTCGTGCTTTTACAAAACTAGTTTTGACATTTTATTTTGCATATTTTGAGCATTTTTGGTTTTTAGGGCATATTTTATATTTTTATGCTCTATTTTAATTTTTTTCTAGACATATTTAACTTATTTCAATTTTTTCCACACCAAAGTTTTTATTTCAAACAATTCAGTCAAAAAAAAAAAAATGTTAATGCATATTTTAAGTACATATTATGAGGTTTTTAAGTGCATAAGTGCTTGCATTACTTAACGTTTTTTCAGAGCTACAAGTACTCTGCCCTAATAATAATATTCTACTTGTACTTAATACTGTATTTTTTTGCGTGTTATTTTTAAATGACGATTTATTTGGTTCTACAGAATCTTAAACGTTATAAATCAGGTCCTTATTCCTTATTCCGGTCTTGTAATTTCCTGTTTAAATTCGTGTCTCGTGTTGTCAGCAGGGCTAGAAAGTTCTAGCAAATGCATATTTTTGGGGATTTGTCTTAGAACATTCAAAGTGAGACACCAATATTATGTTCTACACTTTTCTATTGTTATATACAAAATTGTTTTTTTCTATTTATATGCATACTTATGGGTTTTAATGCTTTATCGGTAATTTAGAGCTTTTAGTGTTATTTTTGGTTATATTTTCACATAATATAGGGAAAAAAAGTTAAGTAAAGTAAAATAAAGTAAAGTATAGACAAGTAAACTGGACATACTTCGCACCACGGATATTCTTCGCTCCTCGGGTCAGATACTCTTGAAGGGTGTGTATAATTTTAAATAAACGATTAATCATTTCTGCAACAAGACGATACTGAACGAAAAAAGTTAATAATATAAAGAATAATAATAGTCGTCATTTTCAACACACTCACCAAGAGTATCTGACCCTAAGAGTGAAAAAATTCAAAATAGCCATTTTGTAAATCTGATTTTCAGAAAAAAATTTGGTTATAAAATGTCTTTTTAATGTTTTGTCATTTATTTATTATGATTTTTTTTTTAACTTATTAAAAATATGAATTTTAGAGTGTATAATGTTGCATTTTAAATGATTACTTGATAATTAATACGCATTTTCAAAAAGTTTAAAAAATTATAATAAATAAATGACTGATTTTTAATAAGACTTTTTATCTCCAAAATTTTTCCAAAAATTTAGGTTTACAAAATGACTATTTCGAATTTTTTCTAGAATTGTAGCATACAATTTGGGTTCTAAATACTGTCGATTAAGATTTTGGCAATCGGATAGTTAAAATTTTGAATAGAAAAATAAAGTCGAGGGAGAGATTGAACACCCAAATCCCCCCTCCCCCACGATTACGCCATTAATCCGTTTCACCAAATTTGTAATTCAAAAATACGAAACTTAAAAGGTTTAAGATATTATGTTTTATAATTTTTAAATTGTAAATTTCAATTAGGTAAAACGATATTCATATCTTCTAATATGATCACAAAATTTGAAAGCGGTTACTAAATCTAAACTGTGATTCTATTGAACTTGATCTATTAGACATGACGTGTTGATCGAGGGGAATCGAGGATCCTCAAGTGGTTTCTAACACATTCGGTGTTCGATGTTGTCGCCATTTATTATTTATGTACATGAAATATGTTCATCCGTTCGAATTTGTTTATTTATTATAAATATTAATTAATATTATTCCTAAGGAGCTCGCGACGAGGTAAGAATAATAATAATAATAATAATAATAAACATCACGCTTTTATACGATAATAATATTGTTATATTATAATATTCTATTCGGTGTCCGAAAACTAGATCTAATACAAGTTATTGATTTTATAACACATCAATTAGCACAATAACCCTGTAGCTCAGACAGATGGCAAGGCTTGTTACAACATTCGTCAATGATTTTCGTTCTGGGTTTAGCCCGGAGAAAACGCGGTGGAATTAGTGACATGGCTTCTTGCCTCGGTCTGTACGAGTAGTCAATTATTTCGTTGTTGTAGTCCTCTACGTCTTTGTAATCCATAAATTCCGAATCTATTCAATATGAATACAAAAACGTTTTTAAATGTTGAGACAATATTTTTAAATATTTTAAGATCTATCGCATAGTCGGTAAGCTGAGTCCCAAACCGACATATGTAAACCGAGTCCCAGTTTTTTTGAAAATGTTGTAGGAAAACTGAGTCCCATAAGTTAATCGTCAATTAATAATACATTATAATATTCTACCGAACCACCAAAGTCACATAAATATGTTTTTCGATGAACTGGAAACTATTTTGATGAGGTACAAGTTCAAAAATCTGGATTTTCCAAAGACCAAAAATAATTTGGTAGAAAGTCGCGTGTAAAAAGTATAAATATTTGATACTCAGTGGTAATCGGATAGATTAAAATTACTGAGACTCAATTAAATGGATAATTAAATACTGGTTGTAATTTTGAATTTCTAGAATTTTATAGAAATAATTATGAGTGAACTATAATAATTGTTCACATATTTTTATTTACAATTCAAATCACAACGATTTGTACGAAAAAATGTTCGTGTAGCATTTTAGAACGACAGGAAATCGGTAATATAGAGTTAAATTTGCAACCGAGTAAAAGTTCTAGTGTTTAAAATTTTTAACAGCGAGTTCAACCATATGAATGTCTCAAAAAAAAAATATTGACGATATGATACTTATTTTGACCACACAGTTTTTTAATACTTGAAATATTTTTTAATTATAATTTTAAATTATAGATATTCGGTATATTAATTTTACATAATTATAAAATATAAATAAATTACTGTACACCACTTTTTATTCTCTACTATGATACACTATTAAACTCTTTTCAAAATCTATTACTACTTTTTAATATTTATACGTAATGATTTTCTTATATCCTATCCCATTCAGAGGCAAAGTGGAAAATTATTGAAAAAACTTTTATTACAAAAATTATTTTTCGTATAAAGAAAAGCTAAAAATAATTTTTTTAACAGTGTTCTTAATTGTACAGTTGAACTTGAATTTTCTCTTATATTTAGTAAAAAATTATTAATTTTATAAAAATGTACAAAAAAGTTGTACTTAAATACTTAATCATAGGCGTAACTAGGGGGGACAAGATGGCTACACTCCACATAATTTTTTAGCCCCCTCCCAAATATTATGATATATGATTCCTTTTTTATAAATGAAATAGGTGATGAAGAATAAAAAGGTCATATTATAAAAGATTTTTTTTTTCTGAAAATTTCAGATCATGCTCTATAAAAATCTAATAATCGTTACAAACAGTGCAACAAAATATATAATATTAAATTTTCTGAATCTGAGCACTTAGCTTAAATTGTAGAATTAAAAAATGTATTTTGTCAATTATAATAAATACTGAATCACAATAGGATGTTATTTTTTCCTCGTATTTTCTTGTTTAGAAAAAAAACAAAGTATACTTTTAGATTCTAAGCGGAGCGAAAAGCTAGTTGTTTTACAATAGTGTGTATATTTTTATATTTTCTCCTTCTGAAAACAATTTCTGTGTACAGAAATAAAAAAATCAATTTTTCAAAATTCCCAATCGTTTATAATATTATAACGTATGTAATTTAATACGCTATTAATATCTATGTTTAACAAAATTGCTTTCATATGCATCAAAGTTGGCAAATATTGAAATATTACTTTAAGGAGGCACGTAGCTAAAGGGTGGCCTGGGGTGGCCGGGCCACCCTTAGCAGTTTACTGGCCACCCCAAATAATTTGTTGATTTACTTAGGTTAAATTAAACGTTCATTAAATCTCAAGTCGAACAAAAATCATTGTGAGGAATGATATGAACTTCAAATAATTTTGATTTTATATTTTTTTTTAATTCAGCATATTAGGTACATTATTACAGTGATATTTTGATACCTATTTCTGCCCATCGTGTGCCTTATTCCAGTGATGAATGAAATTACTGGTGATAAGAGTGAGACTTAAAATATTGAAATAAAAATTTAGTACCGAAGCCATAGGCCCATAGGTTAAGCCCATTGGAGTGAGTATAAAATGTTTGACATAAGACTAACTTGTTATTTTCAAATTTTAAACATGATAATAATGCGGTTGCCTTATATTTTTTTTTTTTTTTTTACCACGGGATAGAGTAAATTTGGCTTAACATTTGCCACCCTTATTTGATTTTGACCAAAATTCGGCCACCTTAGCTGTAAATTCCTGGCTACGTGCCTAACTTTAAGTATAAAATTTTAATAATTACACTTTTTTGTGCTGTAACGAGCAGTGAATAGCAATTGCGAAATTCATTTTATTTTTATGAAATTTGTATCGACTTACCCATTTCACTTCTTTTGGCATTCGTATTGTATTGGCCTTTACACAACGCTCTCATCACATCAGCCAATTTCGAACCACAGTACTGCTGAGGTGAACGTTGTTGTCTAACGTTGGCCGCGACGATTTTGATGACTAACGCCAATACGAGTACACTCAAGTACAATATACTGATCTTCATTGTGTCCTGGAAAAAATAAATAAATAACGAAAAAGTATTTATAATATTCGTCAGCTCGAATCCAAAATGGAAAACAGAAGTAAATTATTATTGTGAACGATAAAGTAATTATCATTTGGAATGGCAAACAAAATGTGAATTATAAGCCACCACCACCATTACCACAACCACATACTTTGGAATCTTCTGACGAGCACAGAACAAATCGTGAACTGATTGTTCGACTACTGTTTTCCCTCCTCTTATATTATATGAGCGAAATATCATCATCATTTTCATATTAGATACGTAGGTGAGTCATTAAAGTCTTAGTGTTTCCGAGAACTGTCAACAATTAACACGCATCAGGTAACATTGCGCGCTGATGATTGTGCGAGGGTTTATTTATGTATTACTTTTACTTGGAAAATTAATTAAGTTTGATTGACGTATTTAATGCTGTTTTGTTGTTATTCAATTTGATTTTCAACAAAACGAAAAACCCGTTTCCGTGTTGTTTTCCAAATTGTTGTTCAGAAATTACCGACCTTCTAAATATAATATATTACAGTATTGAGTATGAATTATATTAAAAGTACTAAAAAAAAAAACCGTATTTTTACCATACATAAATCATATAATATTTAATTAGGCGTATTATGATATAATATATATTAATAAGGGTGAGTTTTTATTAACCATAATGACTCGTCTACGGATTTTGAAACACTAAAAAGAATATAGAAAGTTATTTAAAATAACACAATTAAATTCTACAAATCTTCCAAGAAAGACTTTAACAACGAAATTCAAAAAATAGTAATAATGATACTCGCAAAAAAAAGTATTATAAGTGAGTACTTATTTGAAAAAAAAAACAATATTATTATCTAAGTTAAATTGATAAAAACGTCACAGTACCTGAATAAAAAATAATGAGATAAAATCTTAATAATGAAAATTTATTTAAAACAGGTTTTTAAAAAACGTTATAAAATGTAATTCAAAAGCAAAAACATCCAGAGTCAGTAGAAGAATCAGATTACATAGCAGTGGTAATGAGTCAAAAATAGATTGTTTTTTTTTTTTAATTTTAAAATATTCTTTATTTATTTTTCTATACTTTGTTCGTGAGACATTTAAAATATCATTATCATTAGAAAATGTAATACAATACATAACTATGGTTAATTTAGTAGCGTATTTCAGACTTGTTTTCAAGGATGGAAAAGGGAGCAAACCCTATCTACCTATGACTTAAATCTAGAAAAAAGTTAAAGAGGTTGTTTTTGCTTAAACGTCTTAACTTTTATTTCTTTATTTAACAATCTTTTGCATATTCTAAGAACTTTTATAAATTGGAGAATACGTTGAAATTTTTCCTTTGTAAGTAAGCCTCTTTGACGTTATTTTATTTCATCGCTATTTTTCATATTTGACGACTAAGATAAAAATTAAATTCCGATAATCCAGTAACAATTAAATAACATAAAACATTATTGTATAAATAATGAAAGGGTAATTTTTTTTTACTTTTACTCAAACAAACATTAATTATCATTAAGTATAAACTATTACTATTTCGATTAGAAACATAATAAACATCGACCTTAAATAGTAATAAAAAAAAAACTTCAATAGTTAACGGTTTAAATACGAATTTTAAAAAAACAAAAGCAAATAAGGTGTTCAGCACTAGAACAGTTTAAAATATTTTTGATACGTTGAATGACAAAGTAAATTATGAATTATGTTTGAATAGTGATATAAAATCCGAAAAATTTTTGATGTAAAAAAGAAATATAGTATTTTATCTAAAATACTAAGTGCATTAAAATAAATAAAAACAAGTATTTAAATACAAAAGGTACGAAATTCTTTAGACATAGTACACTCGGTAAATATCGAATACAAGATACAAAATAATTATTATATGAAAAACTACCCCCTGCTCTTGTAACCACCGTTTGTGAGCAACGCGGGCGACATAAATCTTCATATTTTCTATTCCCGGTACACAATAATAATATTATAATAACTGATACGAGTAGCGGGATTCGAGCGATATCGACGGTTCCTGCGGATCCTATGGGCAAACCAGCGATTTAGAAAGAGTGCCGGTAGTCGTTTGCCACCGGGTCATTTTCTCACGGGGGGGGGAGGGGTTATTTTTATCAGCAGACGAAATACGGTTTTTCGTCGAGAGAGGTCACACAAACGTCGTCGTCGTCGTCGTCGGATTCCGTAGCGAGATATCACACTGCAGAACGAAAGCGAGCAAAAACGGTCTGAAGTACACATAAAATACATATAAGCGGGGTGACGAGGAGAAGGAGAAGGAGAAAGAGATGGGCGACGAAATAGGAAGACGACCTATTCCCACAGCTGCCACCGCCGTCGCCGTCGCCGCCGCCACTATATTTGACGCTGTTTATCGCAGTTCCGGGTCATTTCCGGACCGGAAACTTAAGAGCTTTCGGGCGTTTTGGAAATACGTTTTTCGCCCAGTAGCGCGCGTTGTTATATGCAAAAGTTTCGACGGTGCCGCGCGCACACGCGATAAATCGAACGGCGCCGCCCGAGGTGGTGGAGGGGAGGTGTGGGTGAAATTTATTGTCCAGAAACGTATACACACACACACACACACAGAAAGTAGATATGTATATTATTATTATTATTATTATACACGGGCAGAGGTGAGGAGGGGAAGGGTGGTAACCTTTTAGAGAAGAAATCGAGTGAAATATTATCATATAATAATATTATATGAAAAATATATTGCTGGCGCGCGTGCGCGCGCAGGCATATAATATCGGGCGAACCGAAAATGCATAAAGTGGAGAGAGAAAAAAAAACCGTATGTATATACGAATATTATAATACACCGCGCGGCGCGTTGTTGTTGTTGTTGTCGTCGTGTGCTGCAAAAAATACACGTGTACAGCAGCAGCGGATGATAGTGCGGGAAAAGTTAACGAAATCGCGTCTTTTGTATACGCGCGGCTTTTAGCATTTCGCTTGTTTCGTATTATATACGTCAGTCACACGAGATATTCGATGTCCCATGAATATTTTATGCGCGAAAGACCGAACCGTATACCGTGAGAGGCCCGATATACATATACATACGAGTATAATAACAACGAGACTGTTTTTTTTTTTTTTTTTTTTAGTCAAGGGATGTTTTTTCCCTCCTCCTACTCCCCCGCACACGAATATTCCATGACTCGGCATCGAAATGACGCTAAATCAGCTATAGCCGCTCTCTTGTGTTTTTTTTTTTTTTTTTTCTTGTGTTTTATTTTTCTTATACTCGTGATGTTTTCCTCGCGTTCACCCCGTGGCGCGCGATAAATTGGGTACCGGCGACGACGACGAAGACGGGTGGCTGTCAACGCGGGATAGTGTGGTTGAAAATGGGTGGGGGGGGGTGTAGGGTAGGAGACGGCGGCGCGGCGGTGCTCTCTCGACGAATTCGCGAATATCACTACGACGCGATTTACATAATATTATCGTCGCGGGCGAGTAGTCACGTGTCCCTGGAAAACGTCGAAAATAATAATAATAATAATAATTTGGTTTACTCGAAGCGAGCGTGTATTTTTCGGTGTTTTTTTTATTTATTTTTTTTTTTTTTTATATTTTTTTAGAGAACGCGCACGCGCGCGCGCGAACGCATAAAATAAAAAATGAATATAAATAACGGCGTAATGAAAGCGCTGCACACGCGCGCACCAGAGACAAAATACTACGATTTATGAAACGCGATGTGACGACGCGATGTTAATTCGATTTCTCTGTTCCTGCGACACGATAGGAGGGACTTCGGATCGACCTCGATCTTTTTTGTCGATTTCGTCAGAAAAAAAAAAAAAAAAACACGACCGAAGTTTTGTACACAATCACCAAGAGTATCTCACTAGAGGAGCGAAGAATACCTATGGTGCAAAATATGTCTAACTTTACGATTTGACAAATGCAATAAATTTTGTTCCGTTAATAATTTTTCTTTTTAATTATTATTTACATTATTGCGTTACATCAAATAACATACTTTTTTTTTTAAATCCCAAATTTTAAAAATTCAAAATAGCCATTTTGTGAATATGATTTTTAGAAAAATATTGGCACTTAAATTTCTAACAATAGTAAATCCGTTCGTTTGACATTTTCTACGATTTGTTTTAAGCTTGCGATTAATTTAATATCGTCAAACGTCAAACGCGTCATAATATCACCAGTTGACACCATAATTTTAATACCAATATTTAAACTTATTTATCAAAATTATAAAATTATTCGTAAACTTAAGAAAACCATAGAAAATGAACGGATTAACGTTTACTGGAGATTTAAGTACCGATATTTTTCTTAAAATCAGGTTTACAAAATAGTTAAATTAAAAATATTTTTTTCCTATAGCTATGTTTGTAAATATTTCACATTAAAATTATTATAGTTAACAGATAACTATATTATACTGCAAGTTAATGTTATTATTATTATTATCATTATTATAATATCGTAAATTAAGTATTTACGAAATTATTATTATTTATTTTCTTTTTTTGACTTGAAAATTAAAACCACCCCCAAAAATGAAATCCTGGGCACGCCCTCGGTTTTAGACGAACATTAAGGGTCTCGACTAATGGGTTAATGACTCTTGAATAATACGATTTTAGACTCGTCGTTATTATTTTTTGAAAGTTATTTTTACGTCCGTAACTAGACACAATGCCCTGCACCACCCCAATTACAACACTCCTACCCCTTCGGCAACCCTTTGCCACAGACGCAGCACGGATCATGTGTCGTCGCATAGCATAATAATAGTAATAACGAAAACGGCGAGCAATAAATCGTCAAAAATCGTACAAACGTGCGCGTATACTGTTATTATGCCACTTACCCTCTGAGCCGTCGACAGACTAAAAATAAACACACATTTTAATGCCGTCGTCGTGTGTACACGAATTATTGAGAGAAAGAGAAAAGCCAATAAAAAGCATTAAAACTAACTGCCGGTAATCGTCGCTGTGGTAATCAATCGTGACGTTATTAGAATATACAGGGTGTGTCCCAGTACGACTTTTATAAATGCAATAATTTTTGTTCTATTGATCATTTTTATCATTTTTTTTTTTTTAATTATGACTACAACATTGCACTCAATCAATAACGCACATTTTAATATTTTTTATTTTATTTTTTTTTCAGGACCCAAATTTGAAGTTTTACACTACGGTTTGCTTTTTAGAAAAAAATCAAAATATCAAAATAACCGATTCGTGAATTTGATTTTTACCAAAATATCTAATGAAGGTTAATTTGTTAATTTTATATTTTTGAATACGTCATATCATTTGACCAATTGACGTCATAATTACACTAATATTGTGACGTGTTTAACAATATCATTAAATTATTAGAAAATTTCCAAAAAAAATCGTAACCTAACCCAACCTTTATTAGTAATATAAGCACAAATATTTTTCAAAAAATAAGATTCACAAACTGGCTCTTTTGAATTTTTTTTTAAAATTGTAGTACCTATAAAATTTCAAAATTATAATATGAAATGAATAATAATAAAAAAAAAAAAAAAAAAAAAAAAAAAAAAAAACGTAAAAATTATTAATAGAACAATAGTTATTGCAAATCGTACTGAGATGTTTTAAGCATGCCCACCACCTTTCTTGGCCACAAAATGAAAAAAATTGGATTTTTTTTCAGAATATTCAAATCATCAAAAAACCATGTTTCCAGTGACTAATTTTTTTCATGTCACCTCAAGGATGTCCTGTGCAGAAAATACAAACTAATTTTTTTTTCAAATAGCAACCCCCTATTTTAACTACAGAATTTTATTTGGGTAATTTCTCTGTAGATTTTGATGTATTGAAATCAAAATTATTTTCATTAATTTCAAAAGAAATAAAAAAAAATCAAAATAAAATTCCGTAGTTAAAATAAGGGGTTGTCAATTGCAAAAATAAGATTATCTCCATAGAACATCCTTAAAGTGACGTGAAAAAGTTATTTATGGGAAACATAGTTTTAATAGTAACTTGAACATTTTGAAAAAAATGTCTATATTTTTTGCTAATAAAAGAGGTGAACGTACTTAAAAAATCACCCTGTATATAAGAATATTATATATATATATACGAACTGGGTCATTATAAGTCAATAGTGTTATTTCTGTTTTTATTCGAAGCCGTGTGTCGTGAAATTCGATTTCCACAATGATCCGGCGACGAGCGCGTCGAATCCTTTTAAAATGTCCCGTCCCGAAAACAGCGCGTTACACACGATGACAGTGCGCGAACAACGCGATAAATTAAACACACGGTGCCATCGGGGTGGTATGAGGGTGTGCGCGGGGGGGATGATTTTCCCGTTTCGTCCTGATTTATTTCCACACTCCGTGTCCATAAATTATCATAATAGTCACGATTCGACGTCCCTATAATTGTCGCGTGTAAGTGCAGATAAAACTCAAAATAGCATCTGCTACAGTGGAAACACTGACATACCTACCCCTTTTTACCTTTTCAAAATTTTCGAATTCGATTTTGTTTTTAATTGGCCATTTTTCTACTAACCTCAATTTTTGGTCGGAAAAAAAATAAATCAAACATTTTTTTTTTTTTTTGAACAATGTTTAAGGTAGGTACTACAAAAAAACCGTATGTTTTCTATAACTCGTTTTTTTCACGTCATTTTGAAGTTGTCCAACATAGTGAATTCCACCGAGTTTTCCCAAATGGCACCATCCTATTTTCGGCATTTTATTAAGGTGATTTTTCTGTGAATTTTAACGCATTGAAATCAAAATTCAAACGAATAATTTTTTAATTATTCAAATTCGATTATGAAAGAAAATAGTCTCTTGGATGCATATGCTTGTTGGCGCTCCAGTTGGCTTCCGTTTTTTTTTTCTAATTTTTAGCCATTGATTATCTCCAAAATGTACAAAAATAATAATTTTGAAATAAAAATGTTTCGCTTTTATATAAAATCTTCTTTTTATGACACAAGAAATTTATGAGAAATAACTTTTATAACGTAATATGACTTTTATGACAACTGATTTTATAATTCTCAACATTTTAATTAATTTTAAACGGGACAAAAACAAAATTTAAAAATAAGCCGGACATACTTCGCACACTGGGTGTTCTTCGCACGACGGATGGGATTCTCTTGATGGGTGTATTGAATTTAAAAAAAAACGATAAATGATTTCTTCAATAAAACGATTCTGAACGAAGGAAGTTAATGATATAAAAAATAAATGAGAAAAAAAAAGATTGGAAAAATACCCAAAATTTTTTTTTTTACATTTTCAAAATTTTCTTGCGCCAAAATCTTTCTTATTTTATTTTCTATCTATGATGCTTTTCTAATTATATGCATATAGTTCGGATCAGAAAATGATGGTTTCCGAGTCGTTTTTGTCAAATTTTGGGTAGTTTTTTCCAAAAAAATAAAAAAGAATTGAGAAATTTAAAAAATGACCTCTTTAAAGTACCATCTAGAGGCAAATCCGGTTTCAAAAAGTCACTGATCGAAACTTTTCGACAAGTATTTCCATACAAAAAGTTGTATACCGAAAAAAAAAAGGAAAAAATTAAAATTAAAAAAAAATAAACATCACTGTAAAAACACTACCTTCTTCACTTCGTTCAGAATTTTAAATATATATATTTTTCAATCGATTTCGATAAGACCCACAACGATATATCACTATTGGTACACGACCTGTAGAGTTTGGAAATATAGCCTTTGCAGATATAATAAAAAACCGGACATCCTTCGCTCCGTAGTTATTGTCCACTCAATAGAAGCCTGTGTGAGGAGGGGGTTGTTTACGATTTTCAGCAGACCATATTTTCCACGATAGACTCACTAGATATATATCGATATTGAGAAGTAGTGCGATATTTTAAAATGAAAAAGCAACAATAAATCATTGAAAACCGTTTTGGACGCGGCTCGGTCGGTAATCGGTTTTATCAGTTTTCGACTTAAACGCGTTTCACCACCCCAACCGCCGAATTTTTCAACAAACGTCAATGTAAGTTTATATAAGTCAAATATCGTCGTTTTTGAAAAAAAAAGTATATCGCACAGATTCCCCCATTTTGGAAAAATGTTGTTGGTTTCCCTAATGAAATAATTATTATCAAAAAAAATTTGGTACTCAGCCAGTTTCATATTCCACTATTAATGGAAAGCAGGAAAAAATATTTTGACGAGAAAATTAAGTGTCAGAAAAAAAATTTCCTAATATTTTCAAAAATTTTTTGCACTAAATTATTTCTCGTATTATTTTCTATCTATATTTAAATTTTCCTGAAGTTTGGATCAAAAAAAATATTAGTTTCCTTGGCGTTTTTGTCAAATTTTGAATAGTTTTTCCCAAATTTATTGAGAATTACGAAAAACGTCCGTTAAGAAGCGAATTGTGATTCAAAAAATTGCTAGAGGAAATTTTCGGACACTTATTAGTACACGGAAAAGTATTTAAAGAAAATGTGAAAAATAAAAAAAATAATATTAACACCACAGCATAACACTAGCTCCTTCGCTCCACTCGCGGAACAACAAAAAACGCAATATATAAATTCGTATGACCAGTATTATATACGTTCTTCGCTTCACTCAGATTCTGTGAAAAGGGATGTTTATACATATATATATATATATATATATATATATATTGTCAACGATTTATAGCGATGTAAAACAAATTCTGTCCGCCTTAAAAACGCTATTTCAGACCGTCGCAGCATCTCGCGACGACGGTTCAATATAATTTATACGGGGCGTACGGTAATTTATAAGTCTCGGCGAAGGATTACAATTAGCCGCTGATTGGACGCTTAGATAACATATATATATATATTACATTCGAATGACTCAATGGGGACGGTTCTTTGTACTGCGTGCGGATACGTGTGCGCATTGACATATATTATAAAATAATGTAAGTGTGGTGTCGTCGTTCTACGTACATATCACAGGATCATTAATCTAATTGTGAGCCAGAGAGAATGACGAGAATTGGGTGAGTGTGGGTGGGAGTAGAGACGTCTACTACTTACGTTTCGAATCCAGAGCACGTCATTCCACCCCCCCCACCCCTTCCACGCGCAGATGATATTATTGTGATTTTGGTCGTTTTCGGAAATCATCGATCAAAAATTACGAACTGACTAATGACGAGAATAAATCTTAACGTTAAGTCATAGGCAATGTTGGAATTAGACAACTAATTACATTTATTATCTAGACAAATATCAATGCACTGAATATTTTATCTAGATAAAAGTTAAGAAGATAGATTTACTAAATTGAATTTTTATAAAAACGAAAATCAATATATTTATATCTAGATAAATTCGTGTTTAATTTTGCACAATTTCAGGTAATTTTTTATAAATTAGGAGTATTAACCAAAAAAAAATATTTCACGTGAGACCTTAAAAATGAACATAAATTAAAATGGTTAATTAATTAAAAAAAAAAAAAATGCATTGATAATTTTGCATTGATAAACCTTTTTTTTTCACTTAAACCGAGAACCAGGCGGGAACTGCTTACGCATTACTTCCGCCTGGCCCCCATCATTTATTACTCAGACAATTTATAATACATGGATAATACATTTTCATATATACAACAAAAAAGGGGGCCTCTAACCCCCTCGTCTTAGCCTTCGGCCCACAAATTATGTAACTTAACTAATAGCAAAAATCTTCGTTACTCCAGCCACTTGTCGTTGCGAATCATTATCCACGGTTGGCGGCCTGCTGCCTTTGCCTCTCCTCCTCTTCCTTCTTGACCATGATTCTGACCATCGTGTCGGTCAGGAGCCTTCTGTTGACGGTCGCCTGACGGAGGAGCGCTTCACGGCGTGCAGGATCGTCCGGGAGGTGGCATCCAGTGGTGATCCTGGACGTCTAAAGGCGTTGGTGCTCGTCGGCAAATCCTGTTGACACCTCTGCCCTTTCTCCTTGTTTCAATGGGGACAGTCGAAAAGGGTGTGTTCTGCTGTATCTTGGGGATGTCTACACTGGCAGCACGTAGGATGTAGCGCCATCTTCTTCCCGTGTAAGTACTCCTGGAAGCAGCCATGACCCGCTAGCGCTTGTGAGAAATGGAAACCTATTTCGCCCCTATATAGTCGTTGAACCATCGCTTTACGTACGGAATAAGTTTTCCGGTCCACGCAGCTTTGGTCGACGACTCCCACATCTCCTGTCACAGCTGCAGGGTGACGGCCTGTTCCTGGAGCGTAATCGTACTGAGCCCGCGCGAAGGGTCATATTGTCTAGCCAGTTCGAGATGTCCTCAACCTCTGGTCGGCTAGCAGGTTCACTGATGGAGACTTGGCCAGGACTAATGAAGCCATGTCCGACACCGTCCTGCAGCATCTGGAGATGCGGACCGCTGCCATCCTCTGTGCCTGCAACATCGTATCCTAGGTTTCTGGTAGACTTTGCTTGGCTGCCTCTACTCAAATTAATTTTGCATTAATTAACCTAACCTAAAAAATGATGTTAAAACTGTTAAAAGTAACAATATTTCAAACCATATTAATCAAATTAACAGTTTTAACAATGTGACCATCATATGTTAAATCATATAACATTTTGATCTACAACATAAAATCATATTAAGCTTTTTTATCGTTTGACCTATTCTGCCTAGATGTTAAAATTTGAATTGCCTAACTAAAAAAAATTAATTGGACATAAATAACTTCTCGACTAGACGAACTGAGGATAGTCATTGTTTAAAACGTAAAACTCAAGTCTAATAATGAACATTCAATATTAAAATCCATAATATGAGATAATGAATCTCACCAAGCCGTTTGTTTTCCACGCGGTAAGTATAAGATAGGAAGTACAATAGATAATTAATAATTTAAATATAATAATAATATATAGATTATATTAGATAAAAGATATTTTAAGTATAAGACATAAGGTATATATTATATAGAAAAATTTTAATATATAATAGTTTTGAAAAAAGAAAATTAAATTAAAATTAAGGTTTCAGTCCGTGTCAATCGGTACAACCGAGAAAAGCTCATAAGTCGATCACGATTCCATTAAATTTGGCCGTACCCAATCTAGATCATCCGCGATATCGGATCTATAAAGTCGGTCGACTAAAAGTTTTCGGCCACGCGAAAAAGTTTTTAAACAAAAATAAACAAAAACCACTAGCCCCTTGGCTCCGGTAAGAATATAAAAACGGTTGAAAACGAAATGAATTCATTCACTTCACTTCAGCATCTAACATAAACAAGACCACAAGGATTAAATCGCAGTGGTGCTAAAAAAAACGTCTTCCTCCCCCCCCCGCGCTAGTAGCTTAGTTCGTTCCTCTTCGTCGGCGGCGCTTACCCGCGCGAGTACGCACAGTATATTATAATATTATGCATATCATTATCACAATAATTATTATTATTATTATCGTCATAAATACCGAAGCGACGGACCGCGTTTTATTAATATTTATCTTTATCCTTTGGAGCCGAAAACGCGTTAACCCTTTCGCACGAGTTCGGACGTCCGGAACCTCCCAACCCTCTGTCCCGGTCTCTCTCCCGATTTCTCTCTATATATTTCCGACGCACGTTTTGGCCGGTCATGCGGGCGCGGTGACGTCATCATTGCGACGCTCTTAACCCGTTCGTCCGGGGAGTCCAGGGGGAGGGGGGGGGCGATAATTTCGTGCCTCGGAAAACGCGAAACAATGACTTTTTATTACTCGGTCAACCCCTAAACGACGTGGCCGTGAACGACGACGACGACACACACACAAACCCTTCTCACCCGCATACTAACGCACGTGCTATATATATATAAAAACACAAAATGTGTATACTTAGACGCGTATAAGGACCGGGCGCCCATTCCAGACACTTGAGCATGCATATTAAACAGGTCGTTATTTTCGCGTCTCTCTATTCGCTAATGCGCGAATATTTATTGTTGACGGCCGGCAAAGAGAGAGAGAGAGAGATCGGATTATTATTATTATCATGGTGGAGAAATAAGAAATATACACATAGGGGTGGTATTTTCGAGAAAGAGTAGGATTTTCGTTAGCACCCCGCATGAAATTTAACAACTTTTCAGTAATCTTAGAACGAAAATAAAATAATGCGAATTATCAATAAAATATACACAATATTAATAATTAATTGAAAACGAAAACTATATTTGATTTTAGATTCTAAATAGAGGTCTGAGTAACTGGTGATTTTACAACGATCGTTATTATTATTTTTCAAAATTTCATTTTTTTTTAAGATACTGTCCGAAAAATTCTACCCGAACAATAAGATATTTCGGAAATTTCTACGATATGGTATTTGATGAAGTCGTTTTTCGAATTTCTCAATAGCTTTTTCAAAATTTTTGGAAAAACTACCCATAGTTAGATAAAATAATTATAAAAAAAAAAAGTAAAAAACTTGAAATATACATAGAGAATAATATATTATAATTAACATTTTAGTAAAAATATTTTTCCAAATTTTTGTTACACCTTTTTTTCCTCTTCGAAAAAAAAAAAATTTTTTTTTGTTGTAAACCATTATTTTGGGTAGAAATATTTATACTTATAAATTTTTAACACTTTTAACATATAAAAAAAAAAGTAATAAACATCATAGTAAAAACTCTTGCTTCTTCGCTTCGCTCAAAATCTAATATCTCACTATAAAAACTCTAGCTTCTTTACATCACTCGGAATCTAAAAAATATAACGAAAATTCTAACTACATAAGAAAACACAATTTAACCCTTAGACCAGTACCTTGATAATGTGTAGGTGTGCCGCGAAAATTTTCAATGAATTAAATTAAACATAATTAAATAATATTGTTATAACTTATTAAACAATATATCACAAAGAACAGTAATTATAGAATCTTAATATTTTATTTATTGCTTCCTGTTTCCTCACAAAGTGATTATTTTGGTTACTTAGTGAAATATCTTGTGAGCAAGATTCTTTCTAGTGTTACACCATTTAAGTAAGTTTAT
>JAIPRM010001737.1:0-17357 GCA_025469315.1 Stegophylla sp. TES_Ste_2020
TTACAGTTCCATTGAATGTTTTAATGCTTATGTAAAGAAATATTTTATTTAAATTGTTTTAAGTGATTTAAATTTTTATTTATTATTGTTCGTTGTTAAGTTTTACCAAATATTAAATAATGTTCTTCATTACTATTTTATGAACACTATCAATATATTCATGTAATCGAGTTATTTTACCCGTAAATAAAATTTAATTATAATATAAATCAGTAGGGGGGCAATGCCCCCACCATTTGTTTAACGTGGGGGCAGTTGACCCCTCTCGCCCCCACCAAGTTACGCCTATGAGTACAAATTAAGATAGGTATATACTTTTGTTAAGTATCTCGTGTTTTTCTGCTCTTTCGTTGTTCCATTGAAATATATTGACCAGTACACCGCACCTTCAACTCCTAATGTTATTTTCGTCTACCAATGTAGGTAATTAGGTATTTTCATTCCCATAAAAATAAAATGAAATCACTAACGGATAATTTGATGGGTATCAAAATGTACACAAAAGTATATTGTTGTTTTTAAAAATGATTATAAGTATTTTAGACACTAAAAATATTTTTTGCCTAAGAAGATAATTTGAAAAATTATCGTAGAATAGTTAAAATATTCATGAAAGGAAATAAACATGAAACCTTAAAAATATTATATCGAATAAATCACCTGAGTAAATGCTGATGTCCAAAAGCGAATTGCTATCAATTTAAATAACGTTTTATATTATAGCCAATCGTTATCCTGTTTACCTACTAAATCACTTTACTTGTTTACTCGTAAAAATACTATAGCACAAAACCATTTATGCGTAAGTTTAAGTCATATCCCAGGATTCGACGACATAATATAATCATAAATTATTATATACGCTTTATTTTAAAATATTTGAAGCTAAGCCCGCACATTGCAGACTGTAAATGGCAAAAAGCAGCGATTTTATTGAAATAAAATATAACAATAATTTCTGAAATAATAAATATAGTTAGAGAATTCAACGGGTGAAACGTACTATAGGATATATCAAAACTGTACAGTTTTGAAACAATGTTAATCAATGTCAACATCTTTGAAGTAGTCATATTCCTTGTATTGTAGGTACTATTAGTCATATTAGTAGGCGCATACCGGCTCTTTTTTTTGTATCGGGAAATGATTAAACAGAGCCCACTACATAGGCGTAGATCACCCAAAAGTATTAGTGGAGCTTAAGCACCAAACAAATTTTAGAGGAAACAGATCTGTGAGCTTTGCCAAGTACTATACTACCTATAGATATTAATAAAATAAATAAACTAAATACCTAAATTAAATTATAACAGTTCTTGTAAAAATATTTCTTTTATGTATCAAAAGTTTAATATACTATCGAGGTGCTTGCATTGATACTCAGGGTGTTAAGTACCCTTAGCACCCCTGCGATTTGCACCAATTGTCCACTACTTGTCATAATTTTATATAGTTAAAATAATATTTGCCATAAGAGAACGGGGATTTGTTTTCTTATATTTTTTAGTAAAATTTCCAATCAAAATGAATCAATAAATAAATAAATAAAAATTAATATGAGCTCTAAAATTTATTGTGTTTATTAAGTTGAATACCTATAACCCATTTTTTAACAGGACGTATCACGTCAAGT
The DNA here is from genome assembly GCA_025469315.1 of Stegophylla sp. TES_Ste_2020. Lineage (NCBI taxonomy): Eukaryota > Metazoa > Arthropoda > Insecta > Hemiptera > Aphididae > Stegophylla > Stegophylla sp. TES_Ste_2020. The sequence goes on from JAIPRM010001737.1 coordinate 1,634, forward strand.
GTACCCGCCGAATATTCTTATTCTTATATAAATTATCTTCAAAAAAACGATTAAAAGTGTGGTCAGTTTTTTCTTTTCATTAATATTAGTTAAATTTTTTTTTAAATGTAATGTGATTTTAAATGAATAGAGTTCGGATTGATTTGTAAAAGTATTGGTGTGAAAAAATTATAAAAATATTAAAATACTGAAGCTTTGCTCAGAATCATTTTACTAAAAAGACGATTTATCAGTGATTTATTATTTTATTAACTATTATATTAATATATTACTTTAAGGAAATTTTTATATGGATAGACAATAATATAAGAAATATTTTTACACAAGAAAATTTTGAAAATGTGGAAAAAAATTTTACTCAATTTTTAGTGAAATATAAAACTGGCCGAGTAAAAAATTAACATTTTTGTTATCATAACAAACTTAATAATTTGTAAGTAAAAATGATTTGAATAAATTGAAGCTCCGCTCAGAATCGTTTTATTGAAGGAATGAATCGTTTTATGTTTTTATTTTTCATTTTAAATTCAACACACTCACATGAGTATCCCACCTAAGGAACGAAGAATACCTATGGTGCGAAGTATGTCCTTTTTTTCTCAAAGTTAAATATCCACACACCTGTTGAATACTTATGCTTATATTATTATGCTAAATAAAATTAAGATAGTAACATTACTTGCAGTTGGAATCGAATCATATGTAATTTTAGTTAAATATTATTTAATTCAAACTCAAAGGTTAAACAAAGATAAAAAAAAGCTTTATAAAACAATATTTTCTTTGTTTTGTGAAGAAAAAAGGAAATGCGATCGACTAAAAACCCCGACCTAATTTTTAAATTCAGTCTCATCCGTACATCGAATACACATGGAAAAGAAAAACATTTAACAGAACATATTGTATTATAATATATTATTTTATTATACGAGTAGATAATAATATACATATACCTATATATGTATATAATATTTTGTAATGATTTCAATAATAAATGCAAAACGTATATAACCAAACCGTGCACAAAGTGAATATATGTTTTCAATACAATTTGGTTATAATATAATTTAATCAATATAATATTATATAGTATACTCAAACGGGAACGTTAAACATTTTACGATATAACATTTCGACAAAAATATAATGAATCACAATTATTGTTATTATAATAATCATTTCCGACACAAGGATTAACTTATATTATCAATTATATATTATTTCTAATAAAACTCGTCTCTGAGAGGTGGAGAAACAACGCGTAATAATATGACGGGAGGACGACGAGAGTAACGAGGACAACAAGTTTAAAGTCAACAGTTTACCGATACATAGGTAGGTTATGTCTATAACGAATAACACAATATTATTATTACAACTATTATTTTTAAAACGGTACATTCAGAGTGAAACTATCTATGGGTAGTTAGAAAACACGCGTATAATAATATGCGCTTGACGCGTAAAACTATATTATGCAGAATTATGACAGTAATAATATGACGTGCTTCAATCAAAGTGCACACAATTATTTCAATAGTAATTTTTTTTTTTTTCGTATATACGTAGGTAAGTGATAGTATTATTAATAGTGATAAAAACGATTATCTATATTTATATATTAATATTGTGTCCGAATTGCGAAGATTCATCGCGATAACACTGCGATATAAATTTATGTCGATGACGATGTAGCTCTTCCTCTGGATCTCACTTCGACTGGACTAGGTTCAAGAACTCCTCACGAGTCTTCGAATCGTCTCTGAACACTCCCAACATGGTGGACGTGACGGTTTTGCTGTTGATCTTCTGTACGCCTCTCATAACCATGCACATATGCCTGTAAAGAAGAAAACGATAATAATGTAATATAAATTTCGCATAATTTTATGTAATTTTTCATTTTTATTTTTACACCAGCGATTTTGGCGAATTCAACAACTAGTTACGAGTACAATAAATTGTTTGTTTTTAAACAAAGTATATTAGACGAATTTTTCCTAGGTAAAAACGTGTTTTAATAAAGTACAAATCATTTTATTCTCAAATTTTCGGAAATTTTTCCTCATATTGAAGCTGTTTGTTGTACTTTTACGTCATTTTGAACTATGTTCCACTAAAAGAAAGAAAATCTTAGAGTTACCTCTTTCTTAGTTTTCAATTTATTCTGGCTATAACTTTACAGCTAATCGATCATAAGTATAATGCTAAAATTATTTTAAGTTTCATTATGCTCATCGTATATTATGTGTTATGTTTATAAATTGTAATTGTCAAATAATATATTTCCAGTAATTTTAAGGGCATTTATAGCGTTCCTCAAGTCACTTTTAGTACAATTGTATATTATGCTTTTTAGAGTATAACAATGACAATTATGTCTGTCTATTTTTCATGAAAAAAGACGACGGAAAATGTTTTGATTTCATCATTTTGATATATTTTTTAAATTTCAGAGTGCGTGGTAGAGTATTAAAATCCAATTGCGGATATCTCATTGGTGGATTGTCCCCTCTCCGTTGGTTGTTCGTCACATTATATTATGTGGTATAATTTATAAATTAATTGATAAAAAATTGATATATTTTTTTCTTTTTTTGATTGCCAGTCAGTGATAACGATAAGACCAGTGGTGTACGGGTGTTCAGTAGTGGTTGTATGAGGTCCTGCATGTACTATGTACATTGTATAACATTAGGAATCAACCGGCTATGATAGAAATTATTTAATGTTTATAAATCAATTGTAAATTGTAAATAAGAATGCTTCAAGTGCCCAAAAATGGGCTCAAATAGCTAAATAAATGTACAAATTAGGTATTTATGAAACTATTATCATATGAGTGGTCAAAATTATCTACTGTACGGTTTAGCGGAAAATATTTGGGCGCTTCTGGACATCCTCTGTGAATTGAAAATTAATCTCCTTTAAAATTTGGGTACAACCATTTCTGGTAAAATTACGTAATTTTTTCTGCCATTGCTAGAAATTCATTTTTAATAAAGTTGTACAGGCGTTTGCATCTATAATTTGGTTAAATATGATACCCAACTGAATAATTACAAACATTTATTTGGTATTTTAACATATTATATACTTAATTTGTATATAGCTTAAAGCTTAGGTTCTTAGTCTTTTTTGGTTCATGGACTCCTTTCAAGTAAAAAGTTATACCACGGACCCCCTTTCCTTCATTGTAAAAAAGATTAAACGATATAGTTTTAATAACAATACTAAAACTTATCTATACTAGACTGTACAATACATTGTAATAACATGTAATGTATATTTTAGATTTAATGTATGAATAAATAATATATTTGGAATACACATGAGCCTTGTTTTCTGTTTTCAATTTATTTTAAATTTCAGTGTTTTGCATTGTGTCACAGTATCAGCATTTGACATGAGGTTTTTTAATAATTTATTTAAGGAAATATGCTATAATTTCCTACTCTTCTATTGCCTTTGTACTTTTTAGAAGTGATTGAGAAAATAGGAATTCTTACTTGCAAAAAAAAACAGAAAAAAAAATATATATAGCTGGTATGTCCCATTGTTGTCTTTCGAGTAACATAGATTATATGCGTCTATTTCAATTAACAATAAAATCTATGAACAAGAGTTTAAATCGTTGATAGCGATTTGGAAAAAACGACAATCGACTTACACTCCTTCGATAACAACGGCAACTCCAGCTGGTTGAATGGCTTGGGTAACAGCCACGGCAATCTGTTTTGTTAATCTCTCTTGAACTAAATACATAATAAGATTGAATAATTAATTTAAATAAAAATTACTGTAATTTTGTTGTCGATAGCATTTCTTAACTGACGAAACTTAGCTATCTAGTTTAATATGGAACTTGGAATTTTTTTTTCTAAATAAATGTTTTTAAATATTTAAATTTTTTTACATATTTCTGTAAAAATAACTACATAATATGTAGACATGTACATAGTTTGGTTAGTTTTTTACAATAAAATCCATTTCATGTCACACGTACACTTACACAGCATGTCCATATAAGTATAGATTACTCTTAATGTCTACATTAAATCCTTTAAAACAGCGCGTTTTGATAAGTCTAAAAGTTGTAAAGAAAATTCGTGCAGTTCGTGTTATCAAAACTATCGATACGCGTGTGTTTTTATAATTTTCTCAGAAAAACAAAGAAGATCGGTGTCAACGATTGTAGTTGTTTGACAATCCGAAGTCACTATGCAAAACTCTTAGAAATATATTTATTATTTTCACTAATTAACCAGGTTTTTTTCGTGGTACACGTGAGATTTATTTTTTATGTAACTAATATGATATGATATATTGGGTATCGTGTGAAGTACGAAATGTACCTAATATGATTTAGTCCTACTTAATATATTAATTTGAAGTTTTTTTCATGCATGGTTTAAAATACCAGTAAAATTATATTTTTATAAAATAAAAAAAATCAAGTTATTTCCATCTACGAGATTTTCTTTTTCTCAAATTGGTAACTCCGACTTTTAACTTAGTATTCTGAAAGAAAATAGTGTTTTTAAACATTTTTATATTTAAATTTTTTGATAAATATTTTAAGTTATAAACATTTAAAATTTAGAGTGATGGAATGAAAAAGCAATATTACGTGGTAACAGCTACCTAAAATTCCATCAATATAATCTTTAAATATTTCCCTTGATGTTGTTACCTTGAAGTCTTCTGCTAAACATTTCCACGATGCGAGCTAGTTTGCTGAGACCCAAAATTTTGTTTTTCGGCAAATATCCAATCGATACTTTCCCGTAAAACGGAACTAAATGATGTTCGCACATGCTAAACATCTCGATGTCCTTGACTACAACCATTTCATCGTGATCCTCATCAAACACTGCATCGTTCAGTACGTCTAAAACACACGCACAAAATGAAATGTAATCATTAGCAATAATAATTTATTATTATGAATAATATAATTTAAATATGAAATAACTCGACCAGTTTCATATTTCACTACTATTGGAACTTCAAGTATATTTATATTTAAGTTTTCATAAAATAAGATTAAAAAAAAAAATAGTTTCCGAGTTTTTTTTGACAAATTTTGGGAAGTTTTACCAAAATTTTGAGAAAACTATTGAGAATTTCGAAAAGCAATCTCTTGAAAGTAACATCTAGAAGCGAATTGTGGTTAAAAAAGTTGCTGGTCAAAACTTTTATACTTTTGGACAAGTTTCGCTCCACTTAAAATCTAAAATATAAAAATTATCTAATCATATTCTAATAATATTTTAGTAGGTATAGGTTAATCATAAACATTTTAATACTTTTTTGAGATGATAAATTTTAAATCGATGATTTTATTTTTTTTTCCTCTTCCAAAGAAGTGATAATTAATTTGAATCGTTTATTTAAAATTCAATTTATACTTAAAATTCTCATCATGTGGATTATATAATATATTATTCATCCTCTACACTAAAATTTTTATCCAGTGCCCCTTTTATATTGGGTAACTTCTTATTTTAAGCACCGAACTTTAAAGTCTTTCAAAAAATTATTTTAAGTAAATAAAAAACTACAAAATCATTGTTTTTATCGCCTTCAAAAATTTTCTGCCGGAGTGGCTGACGCATACTTCTTTCCCAGCCCTTTAGCACAGTACAAAATGTTGTAAATTGCTTTTTGAGTTTAGGTCAAAGATTATGTACGAAGTCACACACACATGTGCGCGCGCTACAAATATATCGTTCCCGAGAAACGATTTTGAATTAATGGATTAACGAATGACTAACGAATAAATATATTTCAAAACAATAAAATATAGCATCATCATAATTTCAATACATATTTACGTGATTCAGGGTGGAGTTGTGGTGTTTTCTTAATAAAGCTATCATAACATATCACAGAAAAACCACTCGTGACCTCTTATTTCTTTGTATTTTATACGTCGTGTACTCGGTAAACGATGAAAAATAAAAGCTGTACATTCGATTTGGTTCACCGAATATTGTCAAATCTGATTTTAAATATTTTTCAGTCGTTATGTAACAATATATTATGCAACAAAAATAAACGAGTAAAATATGTTTTGTCTTTTCTAACTATATCATTTATTTACTTCGATCTGGTAGTAGGCGCATAGGATGATTTTTTAAGCTTGCGATTATCTTCTTTGGTCAATAAAAATTTAAAAAATTTGATTTTCGTTTTGGAACATTCAAGTTGCTATAAATACAAAGTTTTCAAAAAAAAAAAAAAAAAATGTATATAACTTAAAGGATATTCCGTTAGGGATAAAAACATATTTTTTTAAATAGCAACCACCTTTTTTAGTTGCATTATTTTATTCAGTTCATTTTTTTTTGTCAATTTTAATGTATTGAAATCAAAATTTAAACAAATAGTTTTTGAATTATTATAATTTAAGTAAAAGGATAACTGTTTTTTGAACACATATTTAGTTCCCAACGTATTACGTAATCATTATGAATCCCTGATTATATCAGTTAATACCTAATTAATTCGAAATATTGTAAAATATAATCAATTACATACTTATCAAAATTTTGACTAAATATTTCTGATTAAAAATTAATTCATAATAATATCACGCAATGTAATATATAGGTAACTAAATGTGTACAAGAGACCATTCTCCTTACTATTTGAATTTGAATAACTGAAAAAGTACTCATTTGAATTTTGATTTCAATATAGTAAAATTTACAGAAAATGACCTAAAATAAATTAAAATTTCAAAATTATAACAACGCACCACAGTCTCTCCTAACAAAATAAACTTTTCAATAATCAAAATTGAGATTTAATTTTATTTATCAAACACACAAAACTATTAAAGCTATAGAAGAAATTTATGATTTGGCGTTAAATTTATCCCGAATTAAAGCTAGAAATTAAATTGGTAAGGAATTTGATAGAGTTGGTTTATTTATGAAATATTAGAGATTTCGTTTATTAATTATTTTATATTGGAGGCAGGGGTTAGCAACTGTCTGTTATAATATTAAATGTTAAACAACTGACCCCAGATTCAGGTTATGCACCTGGCCTCGATTTCTTCTAATCAGAGTTCATTATGATTATAATTAAATAAATTAGAACGATAAGTTCCCCGAATATGTGTCCACAATGAATAAGATAATTTAAAAAGTTTTCGTTTATCGTTCAAAAAGTGTTTGGCTCATTAACGATAAAAAAACAATCAAACTAGAACAGATGATTTCATGTTGAAATCAAGAGTTGTGCACAGATTATATCCAAAATAATTAATCGTATTGGGAAAGGAAAAATAATAATAGAAGTTGTAACCGGATCGAGTGTCAAAACTTTTAAATCTGATCATTCGAGTAGTAGGTACATTAAATTTGAAAAGTTTGATCGAAAAACTCAGTGATGAAATGTGTTTTGTGTGAAGTATTTTAACGTTACGTGTCCTATTGATCACGAGTCGCTTTAACCGAAAACTTTGTATCTCTGAAACGATAATAACATTATTATAGTAGAGTTTGTGGAATTGTCATGCAAAAGCAAACATTTATTTCGGACATTCGTTTTTGTAATTTAATTAGTTTCAATTAACGTAATATCACGTGTACGTTTGACATAATAGTATCATTTGATTGGTGATAGGTATTACAATTTAATTCAAAATTATTACTTAATCCAGCGGATGAGTGTTAAAAAATATACACGGCCTGAGAGTTTTTGGACGTGAAAAATTTCGTAACTGCAGTGTACGAAAGATAGACTAATAATATTATATTTCATCATTAAAGACAGGAAAATTTACTTTGGGATTTCGCTTGCGATAGGATTTCTTCATTTGTTATATTATAACAGAATGCGTAAACGATTTGGCAAACAGCGAGTGTGTTTTATTCATGAATTCGGTAGTTAATTTCCATACACTCGGTTCGAAATGGTTTGCCTCAGAAACATTTTAGTCTCGACAATAATCCGTCTTTTGTCTTAAATTTAATCTGTTTAAGTTCAAAATCGTTATTTTGACCAGAATATTAAATGTAATCACTATTTTAGTTTAGAACCGCATATTATTGAAAAAAAAAAATCTTAAGACCATTATCATGATGTTTTTGCAACTACTTACGACTGCATAATATTTGCATCGTTTTTTTTTTGCAAACCGCATTTTTCCCTAGGAGCTCTAAAACAATGCTTTTTAAAAAACAACATTCGTTTCTTTAAATTAATTAAAAAATGTAACTTTTTGCACTATTTTAACTTTCTATTTTTAGATAATTTTTCAATGTTTTTGTATATTTTATATAATAGGGCAAATTTAGAAAATAAATTTTCAAAGAAATGAAAAAAATAAAATAAAAATAAATAACATCATTGTGAAAATAATAGCTTCTTTGCTCCACTTAGTACCTAAAATGTTTTAAATATTATTGATTATACTTTGTATAATTATATTTTTTGTATTTAACACTTATAACGGTGACAACAGCCAATGGTTGAGTGTAAATTGTGCCTATAACGAACTACCACATCTAGTAAGAAAATTCACATAGGTTGAAAAAATGAAGAAGCGAAATTAATTATAATCAATAACTATATTAAGTCCCCGTATAAATATATGAATATACTTTGTTTAATAATTACTAAAAAACAATTTTAAGACATATTTTATAATTTTTTTATTAGATTCTGAGTGAAGCGAAGAATGTATTGGTTTTTTTTTAATGAAGTCGTTTTTTAGAGCATTAAGTAGCATTTTGTAATTTGTTAAGATAATTTTCTTTTTTTTAGAGAAAATTTGCGTTTTAGTTATAATTTACAAATAACACTTTTCGACAATTTTGAAATAATTTAAAGTGAGTATATTTTCAATTGACAAATAACGTTGACGTAAGATAAAAATATATTTTTTCTTTTGTGGTAAAAAGCAAAAAATAAAAATAATACCGTCTCTTCTTTTAGTGATTAACACGCTGGATAAACGCTTTGGAATATACTGAGGACTCTTTGTCAAATGTCACATTCAGATATCGTTTGAAGCCGCGTTTCCGTGAAAGGTAATTGGTGCCTTTGTGCTGGTACACAATGCCAACAGAGATAAATTTTGATTTGAAGATCTAAGGTAGTACTCGTTGAAAGCAGTAGCGGAATATTAAATCTGTGATTAAAAAAATGACTCTGATAGCTGCAATTTGACAGCAGTTTATGGAGTTTAATTATAATATTAATAATGAAACTATAAACGCATAAATTCCACCACAAGTTAGGGAAAATATGTATATAATAGGGTACTATATAGGTACTCAAATAATACGATTGTAGATAGAAATGTTGAACATTACTTTGAACAATTATATTAAAATAATTAGTACAATAAAATTGTCATAATACATATCAACTCTAAAATAACATTTGAAATTACCCAATTTTATTCATAAAACCCAAAAGTTTTATAAATATGCACTAAATATTAATAAAATAACTTAAAAGTGCTAAAAAAATGCTCTAAAAATAGAAAATGCAAAACAAAGTAAATAAAATAATCTCACTTTTGAAGTATCTGTTACATTACACGAAATGAATTTTGTATTTCGAATGAGTAGTTGTGCTTAAAATGCATATAAAAAATCATTTACTTTACACTTAAGTCCAGACCCTAAATGTTACATATAATTCTATGTATCCTGGCCAATTACTTTGTCAAGTTTGACGAGTGTATTTGCACGAAATTCATAAACACGCAATCGTTTAGGTCGTAGAATAATCGAAACTTCTGATTCAATAAATAATAATAATAAATAATCATTAATTGTACGGTGAAAAATATTTCTCCGTTCAGAGTTTTCATTATTGTATGGAGTATTGTTCCCGTTGAATTGCATCAGAACCATTATCCTTAAGACCTAAATATATAACGAGTCTTTTCTATTAAATATAATATGCCTCGAGTCAATATTCTTTTCTTATAGAATTTATCAATCAAGCCTTGTTGGCTTCTTATAAACGTATTTATTAGCGTATTGCATTGAAGTAATAGCATTAATATTTTTCAATAAATGGCAACCAATAACGACAACGTACTGGGTAACGAGTAACACGTAATTATTTCATATTTCACGTGAATATTTAATTAACGTATAATATTATGTACTATGATAAAAAAAAAAAAAAAGATTAATTGACATTAATAATACTCTATCTGATTGTGCCAGAATCATTTTTATTAACGATAACCCTTTCAAATTTTCCCAATCAAATTCGAGGTATAATTGTCTTTAAACTGTAGAAAATGAACTAATTATTTGATATGAATTTATTTGGATTTTGTTTTATAATATTCTAAATGAGTGTAATCGGAGAAACGTCCTTTTGAAACTGGTCAACCAACGAAGAATTAATTACAGTGTTCATTTCTGACGAATAATTAATTCCGCATTGATAGGGCCGATCCGTCCCGATCGCGATCGCATCACAGCCAATATATTATGTTACGTATTAATATGGTCTGGATTTTTAGATTTTTTCGTGATATACTGATATCATTATTAAGCGTACACAGTTCTATGGAAAAAACGTGGACGGTTCAACACTTAATTAAAAAAAAAAAAAGAGTTTTTCCTCGTATATGAGAATATTTCTGAAGATAGCAGGGAACAATTATTATTAGTTTCCGTGTCATACCCAAGAATATTTTGACAATAATTGCGAATGAAAACTACATGGTTTAAAATTTTTTTTTACTGTTATTAAATTCTATTTAGGACTGTGAGGAAAAAAAAATTGTGGAAATGTTTTTGTTTTTAATTGGTCGATTACACACGATAGCACAACTTTACTGCCAATAGAAATAATGTAACTAAACATGAATGTAACTATAGTCGTATCTGATCTTTTAATTAATTGTGAAATGAATATTGCCTCGGGGTTTTTTTCCTATAAGTATTTGTGTTTCGAAAGTTCTTGTCAAGGAAATAAAAACAGTTAAGTATAAAAACATATTTTGGGAAGGATCATCCGAACGAAATTCACCTTTTTTACGTTTTTCCTATACCTATCATGGCCTATTCAAAGCTTGTAGGAAATAATGTTCTCAGTAAATGAAATAAATATTTTTCTCATTTCAATAAATGAAATTTATAAGAACGAACACGGATTAAAACGCTACCTTTGCTCACTCCTCTTCTTCTCCTACCAATGATTTACCATTACATTGAGAAGCGTCTTTGCCTATCATTAGCAGAATTAGGATAAAAATGTTGGGGGCTAAAATTATTTGTTTGTTTTAGCGTCTCCCCCCTGTATATAGTATAAACCACATAAAATGTATGAAAAATGTCGAGGGCTTTGAATTTATTTGGAGGCTAAGCTCTTTCCTCAGTTCCGTCTATGGTACCCCCCTAATATATGTTTGCCTCCCATTGGCTCGTCCGGGAAAAAATTTCTAGCGCTGCCACTGATTGTATTTGTTTATTTACTAATTACTACGTTTTATTTGTATGATATAAATGTATTGTAATTTTTCAGTCATTATTATTTCTGTGCATAAATTATCTAAAATTGTCGAGGATTATATGGATATATTATACAATGACTATTATTTTATAAATTATTATTATGTGTTACATATAAACAATAAAATAATGTTAAATTGTATGACATTTTATTTCTTTATTTAAAATATTTGCCCATAAGTTTATGCGTTATTTGTGAACCAAAGTATATTGTGACACACGGTTAGTAAATATATAATTAATAATACAATATTTGGATCACAATCCGGACATCTCCGATTTTCAAGTTAGACAGTGTTCGCATATTTTACCTAATTTTAAGATAATGAGTTTTAGTAATTTATGGGCTAGTTAGCATCATGTCTTTGACTTTTTTAAAAAAAATATTCAGAGGACCTTGTAGTCAATAAAAAAAAAAAAAATCACTCTTCTTTGATACGATATAGCAATAACTAACCCATCGACTGACGATGAATTTAATGGCTTTCTATAAAGCGTGATATTACATTATATAATAATATACATGTACAGTGTGCAATGACACGATTTTATAACGTATAAATTCCCGAGTCATAGCGAAATATAATGACGACGGACGACAGGGCGGAAAAGGTCTGACGTTCAGTCGGCGGCGAACGTGGAAAACCACTTGTAGACGCGACCGGACGACGAGTATTTTACAATACCTCAAAAGTACAGTGATTTAAAAGCTTTTCCATTCCGTCGTCATATTATATAAAAATGACGGCAATTTTCAATTTGCAGTTGCCACGGTAACAATGCGTAGGACGGTTTATCGTGGAGCGGCATTATCGGGTCGATATGTACCTACATATTATTTAAAATATATATATGTATAAAATATACTCAAGGACCGATAAAATGAAATATAATACAACACGACCGGTGTAACAATTGGTAACGCGATTTGGAGTTCTCTTTTCGACTCAGGTTTCGTGATTGAAAACTCATTGGTTTTGTACACTGGGTATAGTTTTCGTCCCGTGGTTGGATTTTTGAGACTTCGTTTTAGGAGAATGAGGAAGAAGAGGAGAATGGCAAAAATATCTTCATGTCCAATAGGTATCAAATTGTATAAGTTTTAAAAAAAATTCTATACCTATAGGATGGAAGTTTTTGCACGTACATCTGATACTCCTCAAATTATTAGTTTTGTTAAAAGTTCCCCTGAGTAATCTATGATTTTTCATAAAGTTGATAATATTTTCCAATTTTTCCACGGTAAGTGCTCCTACTTGGAGTTATACGATTTTGTCATTGTGTTTTTCGTACTTAGTGATTAAGGAAATATTAAAATAACAACACGCTTACTGTTGGTTATTTTTGAATACAGGTTTTTATTTTAAATTAAACAAAAACGAATAGTCTATGCCATTAAATAGTATTATTATTATTATTGTAGCTGAATAAACGTATTAGACTAAATCAAGTAGTTTAAAAATACAGTCATAGAGCGATATTTTTCATGGTGGTAAGCCGTGTAAAATATTTTTGACGTAGATGGGTAAATTAATATTATAGAAACATACACAGAATAATCTATCATCGTGCGATGTGTTTAAAATAGTTAAAAATAATAATTGAAATTTATCTAGGTACAATAAATTCACGTATATATCCTAAATCGGTATTTCCCTGACCTCATCGACATTATGGTCCACTCGGAAAAACTTTCAATCAATCACCAGTCACCTCTCTTACAGATTTTACGTAGAATAAAACTAAAACTTTGAAATTTGCATACAAATGATACGGCACTGTAGTATAAGTACTTATATCACATATTAAGCTCTGATTTACCGACTTCCTTTAATTAAATCAAATTTTGTTGATAGGGAAGAAAAGGGGATGTGAATTAAAGATGATATTACTTTGTAAAACCCGATTGTTAAATATCTTAGATTCAGTACTGTATATTTTATAGTACAAATTTTTATGATAATACAAAATAAAAGTTATAAAACAAAAACAAATATATTGAGCATTCCATTAATATTGTTTAGTATAGAAGAACAGGGTATTCGAGTAAAAGAAAACGTAAGCAAATGTATCATGAAAACGTATGCTAAAACATTATGCCCATTATTTCAGTAGGTATCATCGTCGAACAATTATTTCTGTACAATTTTAATGGAAGACTAAAATCAACATTGAAATATTATTGACTTAAATTTTAATCATCGTTTTTTGAATGTAGCAATCAACGTGTTTCCGAATTATTAAAGTTTGTTATTAATACGTAACTTTTTTACGAGGAGAGTTTAATCTACTTTAAGGAAAAATTACGAATATTTAATTACAAATATAAGTGTATTTTAAAAAATTCGAAATTTTGTGTGCTTAATATTTGGAAACCTTATTTAAGTCAAAATAATGTCCCTGGAATACATCAAATACGAGTAAACTTACATATTTCGTAACAAGTTTAAGCACTGATAATAATTTATTAAGTTAAAGGTGGTAAGTTATAATATAACCGGAGTACATATAATACATTATTGAACTGAAATATGAACATTTAAAATAATTCTTGAGGGCTACATTGGCGCATTGCTTGTACCACTTAATTTTCAGTTGAACACTGCAGCGTTATTACGACGATTATACACAGGTGCCTGAAAGTGTGAATTGTTATTTACGCTGAAACAATAAACTCCTCACACACACACACAAACATACAAGCACATACAAATACACACATGAAGTAAGAAGCGTCATTATTATATCGCCTGAAGCGTTGTATCGATTTTTGTGAAATGGAATTCAGGGAAAAGTAGAGATGATAAAATTAATATAAATTGACATAGTTGCCGAGAAATTTCACAGTATTTTTTTCTGTATAAAGGTTCAGTGAGCAATACACACACACACACACACACACATTACAATTACATTGTTCCCGAGATAAAATAAGTTGTATTATATCTGGATTTTTATATAATTATTTTAATTACAATAATATATAATAAATACATAATATTTTTATGTAGATATAATAAAAGTATATGCTTATTTTTTAATCGTAAACACATGGTTATGTTAATAAATTATTAGAGGTTATAAAACGCTCAACATCTGATCTGTGAGGTTAATTTAGGTTCTATATTGTTCTTGCTAAATACGAATTCAGTATTAAATGTTTGAAAAAAGGTTATTTTAATGAAAAACGCTGGCAAATACTAAATTTTAAATTGAAATTATTTTTATTTAGTAGTGTGTACTGTACACATAGTATAGAACTGCTCTATAAAAAGAAAATGACATAAAATAATTGTACGAAAATCCAGATATAATACTGCTAATTTCATCTCGGGGACGATGTAATTGTAGTGTGCGTGTGCGTGAGTGTGTGTCAATCGGTATTATCGGTGATTAATACTCGAATAATTACCGAATTAGATTTATTTTTTGGGACTTACGGGTAAATATATATTACGAGGTGTACGTTAATTTTAATATTCCTGTTTAAAGCGTTATCATATTTTACATACCATTGAATATAGTCATAGTATGGACATGATGTAAATTTGTAAATTTTTTTTATTTAGTTGCGACTTCGGAATATATATAAAACACTTAAATAGTGCTAGAATTTCATTCATTGTAACTATTCATATAATATTCTTGGTCTGATTATATATTAGATTTTTCGAACAAGTATCAAAAATACTAAAAGTCAGTTCATGATTTTAGATTCTGAATGAAGTGAAGAAGCTAGTGTTTTTACAATGATGTTTATTTTATTTTTTTTTATTTTTATTTTTATTTATTTTTTATTTTTATTTTTATTATTTTTTTATTTTATTTTTTTCTGTGTACAACTTTTCGTATAGAAATACTTGTCCAAAAGTTTCGATCAATAACTTTTTGAAACCGGATTTGCCTCAAAATTGTACTTTTGAGAGGTCATTTTTTAAATTTCTCAATTTTTCAATTTTTTTTTTGGAAAAAACTACCCAAAATTTGACAAAAACGACTCGGAAACCATCATTTTTTGATCCGAATTTAATGAAAATTTAAACATAGATAGAAAATCCTATAAAAAAGATTTAAGCGCAAGAAAATTTTGAAAATTTGAAAAAAAATTTTGGACATTTTTCGAAAATTTTTTTTTTCTTATATTATTAATTTCCTTTGTTTAGAATCGTTTTACTGAAGAAATGATTTATCGTTTCTTTAAAATTTAATACGCCCGTCAAGAG
>JAIPRM010001737.1:17457-35339 GCA_025469315.1 Stegophylla sp. TES_Ste_2020
GGGGTATGAAAAATAGATGTTAGCCGATTCTCAGATCTACTGAATATGCATGCAAAATTTGGTTAAAATCGGTAAAGCCGTTTCGGAGGAGTACGAAGACAAACATTGTGACACGAGAATTTTATATTAGATATATATATATATATATATATATATATATATATATATATATATTCCTATTTCATTTATGATTTATTTTTATACCTAATTTAAATTGTAGATGCAATCTCGATGAATAATTCAAAAATCAATTTAATTAAATCAAAGTATTCGTATGGATATGTAATTTCAAAATATTATAAAAAATTATAATTTTACTGGAAATTTTATAAAACCTACAATTTTTAAAGTAAAAAATAAAAGTAATCATTTAATACGATGGTAAATTAGTGAAAACGAGGTACAAAAAATTGATTTGGTTTAAATGAAGTTTCTGGCCAGAACACACTTACTGCCTACTAGAATATTATTATATGATTACAGTTTCACGTTAAGTGTTCAGGAAAAAAGTAATTTATACAAAATCCATGGGTTGCTCATCGAATCTCAG
This sequence comes from Stegophylla sp. TES_Ste_2020, assembly GCA_025469315.1. Taxonomy (NCBI): domain Eukaryota; kingdom Metazoa; phylum Arthropoda; class Insecta; order Hemiptera; family Aphididae; genus Stegophylla; species Stegophylla sp. TES_Ste_2020. The sequence continues at coordinate 18,008 of JAIPRM010001737.1, forward strand.
AATAATTTGCCCATAAATTAATTCATTAGTACGGAACAATAGGTTAAAATAATAACCACCGAGTACCAAGAAAAACAATATTTTATAGTGCGCGCAAAATGACCAAAATCAAAAATTTTCACATTGTCGCTTATCATATCGTAAATATTATATAATTTTTTATTATTACTTGGGTAGAGAATTATATAATCTAAAACTCTATGTACATACTTATACCCTAAACTTACAAATATAAGCTCTGAGAAAAAATTTTTACTTAAGAACAAAAAACAAACATTCCTCATAAATATCGCGAATATGTTAACAAAAATAGTTGTAATTAAAACCGATATTATGAATCTCAAATTTTCATGTACACACAATATTATTTAAATTCCTTAAAATCTTGCGAACGCTTAAAAAACTGATCCTTATAATCTTAAATATTGGAACTGTGAAATTCAAGCATCTGCTTAATTATTTGCTCGTTTCAAATATAGAATTTATTGATTGAATGTGTTTCACAATACTATCAATACAAAGACTTAATTTAAAATTGCATATTAATATTTCATATTCCATTATTGGAGCTTATTTTTATAGATAATCAAACAATTGGGGTTATTTAAGCTAAATGTAGACGTTGGTTTGATCTCTATAAGTTAATCGATTTGACTTGGATTTTCGGAATAAAATATTTTCTTCGCGTTATCGTCTATAATTTATTATAATAGCATTTAGGGGAAGATCCAGAACAAAATAACGAAGGAGGCGATTTTAAAAATGTGTAGAGAATACATAAATAATTAAATAAAAGTTTGGTAGTAGAGGGCTTCACCTATTACATATCTTGTATTACCACACTGTTATAAAAATTAAAATTTTATAACAAACTTGTAATGTTGTTTTTAATAATAATCAAATATTTACTTATCAATGGTTCAATACTATCTAATAATATATTATTATAATATCCCCAGTCATTTTCAAAAATGTATGGACACAGTATTATTTATTGGTATGTATTATAACGAGAATCGATATTAGTTAAAAACCATGTAAAAAACAAAGAAATTAAAAAATTATCAATAATTGTTCTAATTGTTCTAAAAAAAAAATGAGTCATTTTTACCAATTTTCGGCACTTACCTAAAAAATATCGAGAATTTTGAAAAGTTTGCTTTCAACAGTACCACTGAAATGTAATTTATGATCTAAAAACTGGCTGTATGGAACTTTTTAAGAAGTATTCATGTAAAAAAAGTGTATCCATAAAAATAAATAAGAAAGAAAAGAAAGAAAAAGTGAAAAATAAATAAATATAATTGTAAAACCACTATAGCTTTTCCACTCCACTCAGAATCTATAAGTGAATTTAGCAATTTCAATAATTTTTTTCAATTATTGAAAGGTTATGAAATAAAGGTATGCGCTATAATTATTAGATTTAGTAATTTTCCAACCAGGGACTATGAAGGACATAATATAAGGGACAAATAAATATTATCATAATATTACAGATAAGAATATAACAAACCCGATATTCGGTGGGATTTTTTAGCAAACTGAAATTTTTTCGCCCCGATCTCTCCTCTCTGGATCCGCCCTTGATAGCATGATAAGTGTTACAGGAATATTGAATTCGAATTGTACCAGTTTTATGAAATTTGTAATTGTTGTAATTATTTGTAAGATATTGTTTATCTTTTTTTTTTACAATATTAAACACTCAGTGGCCTAATATAGATGACAATACATAGAAATGCCCAGAGCCCTATACTTAGAGGTTCCCATGGATATCTTTATAATTAAAATTTGTAAATATAAAATTTTGAATTTTTTTATGAAATTAACGAAATACTGTTAAAGTTAAGAAAAAAAAAATAACATAGAATTATATTAACATAGAACTTATTTATGAATGTAAATATAGGTGTAATGTAGCATAAATGAATAAAATTGAATACGATAATAATCAATTATATTTTAAATAAGAATGGATATTTAATGAGTTTATCTTTGAGTTCAATAGGGATCAGTCTTGAAAAACATGGTTCGTATAAAATAAAATAAAATAAAGTAAATTAAATTAAATATACCTAATTAAAAATAATTTTCTTTTTTTTTAAAGTGGTGAGTTTTGGTAGCATAAATAAATTGGGGGGGAGAATTTTATATTGTATATGCTGGTGACCCTAGTTTAGAAATAATTCACTTTATAAACCACAATCTTCTAATACATTCAATTGACGTGTTTTTGGGTTGGATGTAATTTTTTGATTTCTGACTGATTTCATGTAGCTAATTTCGCGTTACCGAGAAAATATCGAGTAACGCTCTACAATACACTTACTTTTTTGATATCTGTTGGATTTCAACTGTAATATTTTACTCTTATGCATCTGATTATACTCTAAAAAATATACTTTTACTGGATATTTTGAAATCGTCAAATGCATATTTTGAGCTTTCAAGTGCTACAACTTCAAAAGTACTGTGGAAATCGTCTTTGAACTACGTGATATGCTATGATTGTTGTTATTATTATTATGCGATGATATCCACAGAGTCAGTTGCGTATTATACATTTGTACGCGTATTAACGTCACATAATAATAATAATAATAATAATAATAGTATCATAATAACGTGACGGCTTTGGCGTTTTTTTTCCGCACCCGACACTCGCGTGGACTAATATCACTCACTGTATACACGGTTACGCACTTAAATGTCGGCCGTCCGAAGTCACGGTGGCGGTAAGGTACGGCGGACGTCCGCTCATGTATTATTCAACGACGGAAACCTTTTCCACGTATCGCCGTGTGTGTATGTGTTTGTGTACGCGGCGCGTCTTGTAGACGAGACGACGCGTATAATAAACGCGCAGATATACGGCCGAATTCAATTACGGAGAAACGCTTTCGCGTGAAATCTCCGACACTAGGATCGCGTTTAAATCACACCGCGCGATGATGATGCGAGTAGGTACACATAATAGACCACCGCTCTGACTCTGGGGTTTTGGGCAGGGAGAGTTACGAAATGAACGTTAAACCGCGGTGGCAACGGTTCGGCATTTCCGCGATGTCGCGGGTAGTATCGAGTGTAAAACGATAGCGCTATAAATGTGTACTAATTCCTCGGTTCATCACCGCCGTTTAACATTTATTATCATTATAATTACATTTAAATTCCATTCTTTCAACCCCTCATAATCCGTATTCGTATGAATTTAACGCGTTAAAAAACCTTTAATAATGAAATAATGTGTTTAAAATTTACTAAAATGTACATTTAACTCTTTTTTTTCTTTTTTTTTAACACATTAAATATCAAAAGTTTTTTAAAAAAAAAAATAATAGTTTACCCTCGAATCTTATTGAAAAGAAAAAATTTAATTTTTAATGTTCAAATTAATTTTACAAAAAAAAAAGAAATGATTTAATTTATGTGCGTATTATAGTGCTTACAAATTATAATAAGTTTTGTATTTAACTGAAAAAATAGTATTATTTATTAAATTTACGACAATATTAGTATATTATGACAGCTCTTCGTTGATAGTATAATAATATTAATAGATTTAATTTTAGATTCTGAGTGGAGCAAATTTTTAAAATGATGTTTTATTTTTTTTTATTTTGTGTTCGTACACGTTGTTGTATAAAAATTCTTGTCCTAAAATTTGATCAGCAACTTCTTTACTTTTAATTAAAATTGTCTTATATAAAATGAAACCCCGCTCAGAATCGTTTAATTGAAGAAATAATTTATTGTTTCTTTAAAATTTAATAGACCCATTAAGTCCCACACTATAAGTGAAGAATACCCATGGTGTTTCTTATAATATAAGAATATATTATGTGATTATAAGTGTGATGTGTGAATAGATTTTTTCATAATAAAGCCTTCAACAATGTATTTAATATTCTTAATAACGCATCAAATTTTGCATCCACAGCTTTCTTTATACTGACTAAAAGTTCAATAAGTAGTTTAAAATATAACAACAGCCATTAAATATTGAATAGAAAAATCCTCATTTTTAATGTACATATAAATTTGACTAAAAACAAAAGAAATTAATTAATATAATATATAGAAGTGCTTTAGGTAGCACTTTATGTCTTTTCATTTCAGGTTTAGGTACCTGAAAAAAGTGTATTTATTTTACGCTTATAAATAGTAGTGCTATTGAATTTGTAAAGATAGTTTCACTCATAATATCGTTGGCTGCATACAAGTTGCGTCTTAAAAATATCTACGAAAATGGTCTAATCCGAATTGCGGTCCGAGTTTATTTTGGGTATAGATGAGTTGTAGCACGGATTTTTTAAACTACTATAACTTTGGGGACATTTTGGTTTGATGATCAATAATACAGATTGAGCAGAGCGAATAGACAATGCCGAGAAATGATGAGTGCCAAAACACGCGTAGAAACTGTTTGTAATTATTGGTCATCAAACCAAAATGTCCCCAAGTTGCACAGCAATTGATTATCAAGTCAAAATGTCTAGCCGAAATTCATATATAACCCAAAAATACTCGGGCCGCAATTCATATGTAACCCAAAAATACTCGGTCTGCAATTTGTATGCATCCCAAAAAAAGTCGGGTCGCATTTTGGAAGAAATTTTTACTGCGGGATGCAATTAGCCACCCATATCGTTATTATCGTTATTACCTAAATAAAAATTACATATTTTCTTGCAATCTTGTGCATCTTGTGTCATTTTATCAATTGTATATTATAATTTTTTTTTCCTGAATGTTTTATAATTTGTTATATGCATATTATTATCGTATTTTTATCATTAGGCAAGATGTCTGTGATAATTATTAAAACAAAATAAGATTAAAAAAAATTAATTAATGAAATTAAAAAAAAAAAAAAGCATAGTAAAATGACATAATAAAAGGAGAAAAATCACAAAATAGGAGAACAATGTCCTCAAAAATTATATAAGTCAAAAAATTCAAAATTAAATTTTCAAAATCGAATAATTGTCGTTATACATAATTCAAACTTGGCGTTTAAAAAGCTATACGTTTGAAGAAGATAAACTTAATAGAGGCACTTTTCTATAGAAATTCGCAAGCTTATTCGTAACGCTCTAATTTAAATAATTCCAGCCAGAATCTACTCATCATGACACCTACGACACATAATCGCACGTGTAACAACTCCCTCCCTCAATCGGTATTTGACGTTGATGGCGAACGCGCATTATTTCTATTGTCACGGTGACAACGTTATTATTTTAATATCCTATGCTTACAATAATAGTAATTTTATTTTACTTCACCGTTTTCGCTACCATTTTTGTGATAATCATCATTTTAATGAGGTAGGTCCCTCATTAAATTCAATTGGGCTAATTTATACATAAACAATAATATAGAGGACATTTATCTTGAGCCAGGATTCCAATACTGATTGTAGTTAATACCGTTAAAATTATTTATTCAAATATATCGAACGCTAAGTATTACATTTGATGAAGTTATGTGTGCATTTTTCGAAAAACTTTGTTTTAATTATTACAACATATCTCGTCATGACACGTTCATAATAAATATTATGGAGGGAAAGATAAATAGAAAAAGGTGTAGAGGACGACCAAGAGAAACAATCATAGAAAATATAAAAAAGCTATTATCCTTACCAAGTTATGAAACAATGAAGAGATTAGCAGGAAAAAGAGAAGAATGGTTGCAGCGAAAGGCCTTTAGAAATTAAAAAAAATTAAAAATCTCGTTTTGATTGAAATATATATTATATATTTATTTATTGTATTCTGGCCCTAGATTTTTATAAATCAGACTTTTGCTGCGAAGCTAACGACCGTTCTCCGATGAGTAACTGAATAATATAATAATAATCGAGAGAGCGAAATCGCATAGGCCTCTATGCCACTTCTCGGGCATTTGACGTGCCTGTTATTAATATAATAATAATATGACTGTTACGCTGCTTTTTTTTTAAAAAAAAAAAAAAAAAAAAAAGGAATATAAGAAAGTCGTTTGTTAAAGAAAAATCTAAAATCATGGCGAACCAGTAAACGGTTTTTATTATTATTAATAATAATAATTATAAGTTTCTTAAAATTAAATTACTATTGTGAAACTGGTCTTATAAAATTACCGCGTGATAACACTTTTCTCGATAACTGTGTATCGATAATATATATGGCACTGTTTCGTAATAGATTATTACGAGAATTTAAGTTTGGAAACTAAAACGTTATTAAATTATAATATCACTTTGACAAAATCGAGTCGAAAAAAACTGACTGTTTTGCCGGAACGTAGGTATACATCTTTAAAAACTTACGTTTCGAATTAATTCGTATATCGTAATTGTGATGTACGAAAAATTATTGTGTCGTAATAATGAGTCATGAAATCAACTAAAACGAGTTACAATACGGTGAGAAATATATAATGTATTAACGCTCGATTAACTATGACATTCCAATATTGTCGACCGATCAAGGATGAATAAAATTATTGTAAAATGCATTCTAATTTGTTTTTTTTTTTTAAAAGTGATTGCGATGAAGCACATTTTATCGAATTTCACGATAAACTGCTATAACGTGTGCAGATAAAATACCTAATCAGAATGAACGAATCTGTGGGGAGTAATTTTTACCGAAATTAATCTACAACGTGTACAGCGCCGTGTATTTTTTTGTTTTTTTATTAATAACTCTTATCGATTCTGCCATTGCTGAATACAAACTATAAGGTTGAAAAATAATGGAAAACATTGGAAGCACTGTAGTTCTGTACTAGTGTGCATTATATTGTGATGTTTGTGTTTTCAAAATTGCCGTCAAAGCCACGTATCTACGTAAATAATGCGTACATTTGCGTAAAAACAAAAGTTTTTGTCGGCGTTATGCAGACAATATATTCGGATACCTCTAAATAGCAGACGTCCAAGGAAAAATTTCAAACACATATTAGGTATGTATGTATTTATGTATTTATAGGTAAAAAAATGCGTATGTGTATCTCATCCAAGAGTTTGCTTATTAGTGTTGTAAAATTTGAATATAGGATGATATAAATATTAGAATATGTTATTAAAGAGTATAAATTTTGTAAATACATAAATTAACAGGTTTTCGATTGGAAGTATCATTTTTGGAAAAAAAAAAAACAGAATTAAGTACCAAGTACGATTTTTAAAGATTATTTAAAATATTCGAATAGTCCGAATAATTTGAACAATAATGATTTAAACCTGAACTAATATATTCTAGAAATTTTTAGTCAAAAGCGATATGGCCAAGACACAATCTTTTCTAGAACTTAACATTATAAGACTCAAAACAACATGCACATTAATTATTCAAATATTCGAGACTAACCGATTATTAAATTTGTTTGCTCACATAGTTCAATTAAATTACCTGTTAATGTCTGGTCGTAGCCCTTGGTGAAAAAAAGCATAGCCTTGGCAGCCCGTTCCGGGGTCTTGAGCAACCCCTGGCGCTCAGGGTTTTCGCCCAATGCGCTCAATAGCATCTTGTACGAGTCGGTCATATCAGGCAAGAGGGCCTCGCGGGTGGGTGGCTTGTGGTCCAGCTCCAAGTCATGGTGGAAAGTGCAGTTCTCATGACCTGCGCAAAAGAAAAGACAAGTGTCAACTGTTAGTAAATTAGATTTTTTTTATAATTATTTATTTATATGTATCGAACGTTTTTGGGTGCTGAGCCCTGTGAGTGCAAAGACTAATTACGAATCGGTGATACGAAATATACAATAATAATAATTATTATTATTGTTATAATTATAAATAGGGTGTTGAAGAGAAGTTTTGATATATATCCATCTTAATGTCCTTTTTTATAGAAATTATACAAAAAATGCTATTAAAATTTGAAAAATATCCTAAAAAATATTCAAAATATGCAATTTTTAAAAAATGAAACGAATTTTGTTATTGGAAAACAACATTAATTCAGAGCTCCTGGGAAAAAATGCGTTTGTGTTAATATCATCGCTTTGCTATAAGGTATTTAAATCGTGTTGAATGAAAAAAATGCGTCTCGCGCTTGCGATAAACCTGAATAATAATTATCGGCTTTGTCAACCCAATTTTTTCGTGTACTCAATAATATTTATTTTGTTAACGAATCGAAGAATATTCGATTGCACTGTTATCGTTATTTTCACAAAGTCTCAGCGGGGTAGCGGTGGTGGCCGTCGTACCCGGCGTGGTGGAGGTCCTGGGCGTCTTCAGGTTGCCTTTGCCGTCGAAATCCCCGCCGTTCTCGTCCTTCCACGACGCGAGTTTCTTCAACGCCGGCGGTTTGTTCTTCTTCAGCAGACTCACGACGTCCGTGCCGTTTCCGTTGGACACGGTGGTGGTCATGTCGTTAAAAGTCGAGTCAAGCGAGTTAAGAGTCAAGAAGTGTCAAGTGAGTTGCACAGTGACGGACAGCAGTGATCACTGCGTGTGCGCGGGGGATGGGGGGGTGCGTCGGCGGTGTGCGGTGGTCGGTGGGCCGGTGACAAGTGGCAGATGATAAGGTGAACGGCTGGGCAGCGACGGTCAGCGCGCGCGACACTGAATGAAGCGGACGAATGTCTGAGCGGCGGCGGTCCGGTCGGGTCTATCTCCCTGGAGTGGCGTGACGCGCGTGTGCGAAACGGCGCGCGCTGCCACGAAATATATACGCGGCGGAGTGGAAGCACCGCGTAAAGAGGTGCCGCCGCGCCGCCGTTTGTCAACTTTGCACATTTCTCCCCCACTCTCTCTCTTTCTCTTTCTCTACCACCACCCCCATACACACACACACACACACACACACACACACACACACACACACACACACACACACAGATATAGGATGCAATTTGAATATAATATGACGTAACAAAACGATAATTATGATAATAAAATACGAGTAATAATAAACGCTGAGTTCGCGAGTATTATTACGTTACGTAATTATCTACTGTGTACAGTTAAAGCTAAATTGACTGAAAAACACGTAGGGCCCAGGACGAAGTAAAATAGCAGGACGTTAACTCGCCCCGTGATAGTTCTTCGTCGTTCATCGGGTACAGCATTCTTGGTGGGTGTACTGAATTTTCATATTTAAATAATATTACGATTACTACAGAGATAAATATGTAACTTTTTAAATATTTCGTTCTTTTTTGTCAGTTTTTTCTAATACAATTTTTTTTTTCTTTTCATATCATGAGCTGTCAAATTAATGAAATCATTTTCGTGTATATATATATATATATGTATATATAATTATTATTATGTTTAATCCAAAAAAAATATCAATAATAAGCTGGTCAATTGTATTATATTCATTAGAATGTTTCAAAGTTAGAATAAGTATGAAACTTATTCATTTCGCATAAAATACTTTTTAGGTTCTGAACGAAGTTTAGTGTTTTTACATTGATGTTTATTTATTTTTTTCTGTGAACACTTTTTCGTATAGATCTACTTGTCCAAAAGTCTCAATCAGCAATTTTTGAAACCAGATTTTCTTCTAGTCGGTACTTAAAAGAGGTTATTTTTGAATTTTTAATTCTTGATTTTTTTTGAAAAACTACTCAAAATTTGATAAAAAAGACTCGAAAATTTCAATTTTTTGATCCAAACTTTATGAAAATTTAAATATAGATGAACAATAATAATATGAGAAATATTTTTGCTCAAAAAAATTTTGAAAATATGAAAAAAAATTTTGGATATTTTTGTACATCTTTTTTTTATGAAATTTTTTTTTTTTCATATTATTAACTTCCTTCGTTCAGAATTGTCTTATTGAAGAAATGACTTATCGTTTATTTGAAATTTTACATACCCACCAAGAGTATCTGAATCGAGGAGCGAAGAATATTCATGGTACGAAAAGTGTCCGACTTTCTTGTCTATATACTTTTTTTTATTTTAATCATTAGTTTCTGAATTATGAATAAGGACGTTCTTTGCACTTTGAGCGTGATACTCTAGTGGATGAATTGAATTTTGAAAAATAATAAATCTTTTTTTCAATATATAACGATTCTGAGCAGAGCTTTAGTTTATTCAAGACAATTTTACTTAAAAATTATGGTTTTTTGCCATATCAATAAAAAAAAAAAAATGTCTTTTTACTCAGCCAGTTTTATATTCCATTATTAACTGAGAAAATTAAAAAAAAAAAATTATAAAAAAAAATGAGTTGGAAAAAAATTTCTAAATTTTTTATCGCGTTTTCATAATTTTTTTACACCAAAATATTTCTCTTATTATTGTCTATCTATATTTAAATAATTATCATAATGTTGTATTGAAAAATAAAATAGTTTATGTAAATTTTGGAAGTATTTACCAAGTTTGTGAAATTTATTGAAAATTTCGGAATTGCTCTCTTAAAATTATTACTTCTCTTGAAATTACTATCTGGAGGTAAATTTTGATTCAAAAAGTTTCCGTTCAAAACGACAAATTGAAAGATTTCATCTATTTTCAATCAATCTAGTTACTACATAAAAAGACTTACAATCTTATTTTCTGCAGATAATGAAAATACAAATAGTTAAAATACCTAATTATTATACAAATATATTTATATTTATCTACCATATATTTCTATTTCCACTCATTATTCACATTATTATAATATCGTAAATTTATACGATACAAAAATGGTTTAAGAGAATTAATGACTACTCGGCAACTCCATAAAAAACACTATTGCTTGAATTTAAAATAAAAGCTAATATAGACCATCAACTGTTTTAAATTGTACTGTACTCGATGTGCTGAATCGATACGCTCTTTGAGTCAAGTTTTATAATAATTAGCATAAAACATTTGACAAATAACTAAGCTTGGCTCAAAGTACTTTTAAAGCAAACAGACATCGTTGAAGGGCGACTTTTTTATCTATTAAAAACGAGTTGAATGGTAGGTGAATAGTGATTTTTTATTCGGCAAGGGCTTACGAGAAAGACTTTACTAAAACTCGTGGTTTTATTATTTTATCCAACGAATCTCAGGCAAATTATTATAATAATATGATTGTACATAATTGAATTAGTGGTCGATTTTCTCAGCTATAATAATTTAAAACTATTTTAGTTATAAAAGATATTCATTTATTTTAGATTCTGATCGAAGTGAAGAAGCTTGTGTTTTTATAATGATGTTTATCATTTTTATTCTTTTTCTGTTAACACTTTTTCGTATAAATATGCTTGTCCAAAAGTTTCGATCAGCAACTTTTTGAAACCGGATTAACCTCCAGTCAGTACTTTAGAGAGGTCATTTTTTAGATTTCTCATTTCTTCAATTTTTTTTTTTTTTTTTTTGAGGAAATTGGAAACTGTTATTTTTTGATCCATACTTTATGAAAATATAAACATAGATAGACAATAATATAAAAAATCATTTTGGCGCAAGAAAATTTTGAAAATGTGAAAAAAAATTTGGACATTTTTCTAATATTTTTTCCTTTATTTATTAGTTAAAAAAAAAAATTAAAGTAAAGTAAAGCAAAGTAAATTAAAATAAAGTAAGCAAAGCAAAGCAAATTAAAGTATAGACAAGAAAGCCGGACATACTTCGCATCACTGATATTCTTCATTCTTCGAGTCAGATACTCCTGGTGGGTGTGTTGACTGATGATGACTTTTATATTTTTCTTTGTATTATTAACTTCTTTCGTTCAGAATGGTCTTATTGGAGAAATGATTTATCGTTTCTTTAAAATTCTATACACCCATTAAGATTATCTATCCCGAAGATTGAAGAATATTCATGGTGCGAAGTATGTCCGGCTTCCTTTTATATACTTTTCTTTTTAATATCGTACCTATGTTATGAAAAAATTGCCTTATATTAAATCCGAAAATATTTGCATTTATTGCACTTTTAACACTCTAATCATAGCCTATACGGCTCAATAAAATCATTATTACATTTATATGAACACTTAAATTATGAGTTTAAATCAGCTTTCTTTTTACAAATAAATTAGTTCGCGTTCATATTATCATAATATGATTTCACTTTCAATAATTTTCAGTACGAATCCATTCAATTCATAATTTATTGATATTAACTTCAATGTCTCTTTTCAAATTTTAAATTTTAAATAAATATTCAAAAATATATATATTGTATATTTTATAAATAGAAAATTATATTAAAATAATTCAAAAATTTAACTGTACTTATATAAATGTATTTATATCAGTATGAAATTTAAAACTCTATTCTTAATATTAAAACTAAATTATTGACGGAATCACAAGGATCATAAAATAGTTAAATAAATAGTAACGAAAATTTTAATTACATCTTTATACCTAAATGAATAAGATTTTTTACTTCCATTATTACCTAGTTAAAATTAATTTGAATAACTTTTGAAAAGAAATCGTTGTTCCTCAAAAATAAATCCATTTAAATGATATTTTTTTGATTAAATTGAACTCATTTCTTCTAAATATTGATTTAATTAAATTGAAAGAAAATTGTGAGTATGATAGTAAAATAATCAACCAAATTAAAGTCAATGTGAGTTTGATTTCCTCTAAACAGAATTTCCGTTTGACACACGCTATACGTATTGATGTATGAACATTCAAAATGAAACATGGTATCTAATGTACAAATTGATAAAAGAAAAGAGAGAGTTGTAGGTAAATAGATTTATTAGTAAAAAAACAAATTAATATATTGTAATCTAAAAATAGGGGGTAAATATATTGTATACTTATATCTAATGTGTTTTGTACAACAGTATACCTAATATGTGAGGCGCTGAATGACTTTTTAGGATAAATGTCAATATTATTATTAGCGGAAAACAGTTCACATGACATTAATTATTGGTAATGGAAATGTGTTAGTGATATATAATTGACAGACAACGATATGCGACAATATCATATTTCTCATACCAATAAAGACAAAGTCGGAAACAATTTACGCAGAATATAGTTACCGTAATCAAGTTTTCTTAAAATACGGCTCAATGAATATATTTTTATAAACACTTAAATTAATAATTACTGCTTGAATGACTGATTTTATAAAAATATTAAATATGAGATTTATTTTTTCTATAAATTAGTAATATTTTCAATTTACTGTTTTAAGCATTGAACATTTTAAACTACTTGCCATTAAACAAATATTTGTAAATTCATAAAATTCTTGACCCTTATTATTAATTATGTTACGTATTCGTTAAAAAGTTTACTTTGTAATAACTGATATAAAAAAAACCAAATTTATTGTTCGCCCCGTAATTTTTCATAATACCAATACTTTCATAATATCAAATTGGTATTATGAAAAATTACGGGGCGAATAATAAATTTGGTTTTTTTTATATCAGTTATTACAAAGTAAACTTTTTAACGAATAAGTAACATAATTAATAACAAGGGTCAAGAACTTTACTACTTACACTAATACCTACTTTATACTTAGTGTAGGTTGTTAATTCAATTAATTTGTGTGATAATTACATGTGGACGTGACTGAAGAAATGTTCGTTTTTCTATACCGCGTTTAGATATTTCATTACTATTGATTTATTGTACCATCTATCACTTAAGTAGGTACCTACGTGTTCGCACTACTAAATATGTGATTTCGAAACGAATTCTACAGCCACTACAAAATACACACAAACTAGTCAAGGACCACGCATTACAAATTACATTATTATTAATAGTACATAATCGAGTCTAATAGTAAAAAATAAAATATAAAATTATACACTCGGAGATTATTATAATTATTATTATCAAACTAGTATATTATGATTACACGACCCTGATATTATAATTGAGTGTGAGTAATTTTATTTTTTAACTCATTCGATATACTAGATTTTGATTTATACCACTGAGATTAATTAATTTCATTGACGGCGGTAAACTGCAATATTGGAACATAATATCATAAGAACAGTAATACACGATTGTCAATACAATAACGCGTCATTTATATTTTATCAAAAATAAAATCATTTTCCATCATAGAAATAATAATTGTTCTACAATGAGTGTAGTAGTTATGCGCTGGGATATTAATTTTAAATTTCTCACCGTTAACTTGATAGAAAATGAACGAAAGTCACTGCAACTACTTCACGTAACAATAAACTTAAAACTATTTTCAGGAGAGTTAAGAAAACTGATTTATTTATGTCTATAATTATCCAGTTTTATTTGCTCGAGATGATAAAAACGAGTTCAATATTACACTGGTATAAAAATGATGTAATTCGTATTTTTAATACAATTTATTTTATTTATTAATATTTTGGTGATAATAAAAGTAATGAAATATCCGTTATCCCAAGATCAATAATTTTAACGGAAAATACTCCGGTATGATACGTTTCTCTCAAAATTTGCTGTTTTATTTATTATTAATCTTATTTTTATTTTTTTTGAAAAAATATATTTTTATTATTTTCTATTGCCTAAGCATAATTAAATAAATTATATTCATTTAAAAGTATAAACTTTATTGATTTAAGCTAGTTCATTAATCTCAATTTAGCACTCAAGTGAAGAAAAGAAAATCAAATCATTTCAGAAACAAATTAATCCTTTTTTTTTTTCGTCCTGAAAATTTTTTTATTTATCTAGTTGTGTAGTTTAGGCTGTAGACAATGGCGGATTTCTCATTAGGCACTATAGGCAGCTGCCTAAGGCGGCAAATTTTTTTTTATGGGGGGGGAGCAAATTCTGTAGTGTTTTGTTAGAAAAAAAAAACAAATGTATGAAAAAAAAAAAAAATGGAAAATTAGTTACTTTATATTTACGAAAAACGAAAAATAATAGTATAATAATGTTTGTATTTTTTTATATTTTATATTATTGTATATCGTATATATTATACCTATCTATTTGGGTTCATTATAATTTATAGTCACTATAAATATAGTAGACAACTGCATAGAAAACAGTTTTTGATAATACTTCATTTAACATATAGGTAAAGTCCGCCCAAAGCCCGCGTACGCCGCGTTAAAAATACATATAGGTATACGCACCGAGAACTAGGGGCCATAGTTAGTGTCCGGATTTGTATGGATTCAAAAAGCTTAAAAAATAAAGGCATTTATGAACTATAAAATCTTTAAATATACTCTTATTATTATTTTTTTTTTTAATAATATGTAAAAATATGCTCTTACCCAAAATATATGCATTTATATAAACCTATATATATAATTAATTTCTTCCATAAATTGTAATACAACTCACTTAGATACACTTAATTTTTTAATTATAGATATCAAGCAACAACAACGATTTAAAAACAGAAAATATTTAAAAATTTATTCATATAATATAATAAATACTTTTGTAACGAATGATAATAAAAAAAAAAAATAGGTATTAATAAGCGTTTTTAAAATCTAAGGCTAAAAATATAATTTTAAAAAGGAAATTTATGTAGGATAAATCGATTAGCATTGTTGCCAATGATCACAATGTTCAGTACATACTTGCAATATATTAACGCAAGGTGACGCAAGTGCGTGTGCTGTGGTGCCGCTACGACATGATAGTGACATGCATGAAAATTTGTCTGCAAGATGTCCATCGTTCGCCGCTATTTTGAGTAAAGTACACAATTACGAGGTTATTTTGTGTTTACCGTGAAAATAAAAATAAAATAATTGTTTTAATGAACTTTTCTATAAAATATGCTTAAATATGCGAAATTCTTCAAATATGCAATCATCCCTAAAATATGCAATTATTTAAGCAAAATAAACTTTTTCTATGCCTTCTATGCTACACTAATCATCTACATTCCTTAATCCCGTCGAGATGCATACACTCATTACAAATATTTAATAAGAAAATGCTTACAAATTCGGACCCTATTTTTTAACATTATTTTTTCGACGATCGACGTCGTCGCAATTTCGAGGAAATTACGCTGCCACACTATTGCTAATTCGACAAACTTATGCTATTATTATGAACTCAAAACTATAATGAAAACTTAATTATAAATTATTATTTATTATTTCGCTATCTGTGATTGAAACATCGTGTCACGTGTGGTGTGTCCGTACTCCGTGTATTTTATTAACCTGCAAGAAAGTACTTACCTAGGTAACATGTAGGTACTAAAAAAAACATTTTAAATTGTACCAAGAATAGTAAGATAGTTAAATTAAATGGTTTTCTTATGTAACTATATTTTTTAAATTTAGTGGACATCCATTGAAATTTTTTCAAAGTAGGGTAATAAGGGGAAAAATAGTGTAAAAATTCAAATGAATATAGGTACTATCGTCTATATATTTAATATTTAGAATAGATATTTTGGAGGGGGTATTGTAACTTGTTTGCCCATTATAGGGCTGGTAAATTTTTGGTGCCTATAGCCGTAAAAAAAGATAAATCCGCCTCTGGTTATAGCTTCCTCATATAATGTTGATTAACATAAATTAAATTTTTTGCTTAAATCAGTTGAGTCAATTTTGAATTATAAAACCTTAATACTTCAAAACAAGAAAAAATGTATCATTCTCATAAAAGATACATAATCTTATGAATTAACATAGATTATCCTGATATTAAATTGTTAAATTTACGTAACACAAACTGATAATAACTACTGATTAGTATGATTAACAGAATTTCCACTCCGAATCTTTTAATTGAAGAAAAGATTCATGATTTCTTTAAAATTTAACACGCGCACCAAAAGATTTCCACCTGAGGATCCGAGAACCTATAAATTTTATTTTCTTAGATTCTGAGTGGAGCATAGAATCTTATGATTATACAATAATATTTATTTTTTTATTTTTTTTATCTTTCTGTGAACACTTTTTCGTACAGAAATATTTGTAAAAATATCTCAATCGATACCTCTATGGATTCGAAATCACACTTAGACGGTACTTCAGAGAGGACATTTTTCGAAAACGCAGAAAATCTGTCGAAAAATTAACAAAAAGCGGCACAATAAGTTAATTCCGGAATTTTCATAAAACTGAAAATAATTTTTTAACATAACTTCGAAAAAAAGTTAAAAATCAATCAGAAAATGTCCGGAAATACTTGTTCAAAAGTCTCACCCTGCAATTTTTTGAAACCAATTTTTTTATTCTAGTTCAGTTGTCTCAAACATGTGGACCGCGATAAAAACGTATTTCACACAAAAATGTACGAAAAACTTGTAAAAACACTAATATATTTTTTTATATTATTTAAGCATTGTAAAATAATTATTATATTACGTTCATAGTGTTTTATTTTTACATAATATATCATTCGAAACTTCCCGTCATAATATTACAAATGGGTAAATCAATATAAACATAAG
>JAIPRM010001738.1:0-35335 GCA_025469315.1 Stegophylla sp. TES_Ste_2020
CGTTTGAATTTAGAATTTCGCCTGAATTCGTTAGTTATAACTAAAATCACGCACTTTAACGTACATATAAGAAAATTGGTTCGACCGATTGTTTTGAAATTTGGTGTCTAGATAGAAAATTTCATTGTAAATATTTTGGTGCAGTAAAATTTCTTACGGACAAAGAATTAAACATTTTACAGGGGTAAGACTGAAAAAAAGTCGAAGAAAGTACAGCCAAATTAATCGAGTATTTTATTTCTAAACACTAATATTGGTGTATTGTTATTTCCTTATCTTATCCTACGTATTTTTCAACGTTAAATTTAATAGGATACAAGTCGGTAATTACGGTGTGGCCTTTGGACTGCCGCCCAAAAACATTTCTCAAAACCACAACGCCTTATCAGTTGTCACATATTACACGGACTGCCATGTATATATATATATATATATATATACACACACTATTATATGTTTATGTATACATGTGCAGTCGTTGCCAGATAGATTGGCACGGCGGTGGCGGCGCGATAACGAAAAATCAGAGGTTCTCAGTTTTTATTTTGCCTTTTTTTCTTTTTTTTTCTGTGTACAACTTTTCGTATAGAAATACTTGTCCAAAAGTTTCGATCAATAACTTTTTGAAACCGGATTTGCCTCTAGATTGTACTTTAAAATTGTCATTTTTTTAATATCTCAATTCTTCAATTTTCTTTTTGGGAAAAACTACCCAAAATTTGACAAAAACGACTTGGAAATCATCATTTTTTGATCCGAATTTTATGAAAATTTAAACATAGACAAAAAATCCTATAAAAAAGATTTTGGCGCAAGAAAATTTTCAAAATGTGAAAAAAAATTTTGGACATTTTTTGAAAATTTTTTTTTTTATTATTAACTTCCTTCGTTCAGAATCGTTTTACTGAAGAAATTATTTATCGTTTCTTTAAAATTTAATACGCCCGTCAAGAGAATACCACCCATCGTGCGAAGTATGTCCGGCTTTTTTCTTTTGAATTTTAGATTTTTCAGTTTCTGTGTTATGATTTGAGTGTATGAACCTCGATATTTTTAAAAACGCAACTAACATAATATTAACAAAAGGCTGGGACTATCCCGTCGTTAATGTCTTACAATAACTCACGATTGTAATCGGAAATAGAACGAAAATTACAAAACTATTCTCGTTTATACGAATTAGACGTGTCTCCGTGCGTCGTCGGCGAATATAATATTTATTTTGTGACTACGTGTCGCAGTAAAACGGTTTTTTTCCGAACATTACCGCGCGCGCGCGCGTGTGTGTGTGTGTGTGTGTGTGTTATTCGAGCGAGGAACTTTTTATTTTTGCCCGAGTCGGAGGAAAAATGAAAAATATAACGTTTGTATGGATAAATATACACGTTTTTTTTTTTTTTTGAACCCTCTATGAATGTACGTGTCAGAATAACTTGTATGTAAATGCCACCAGCGCACACACACACACACACACAGTACTACAAAGTATAAAACGGTCATAAACCGTCTACACACGATAATACGTCATATTATTGCAATAATAATAATAATAATAATAATAATAATATAAACGAAAAACAGTTAAATATAATAAAATTCGCGCGCGCGAAATCGTTCTCCGGCGGCGGCATTTATGACCCGTGGAGAGCTATTAAATTTGATTTTAACACATTACCCCCCCGGCCCATGGTTCGGGTCATAAAATCGCGTGTCTGTGCCCCCACATCGAGACGAGGCGAGAGGAGGGGGAGGGAGGGGGGAAATTTTAGTGGTAGTCGATTTTTTCCCTCCAACCCGGAAACATCGGAAGTCGAAAATAACTCAGACAACCCCCCAAACGCGCGCATTTAATTCGATTTCGTCCACCGACTGGACTTTGAGGTTAGACTTTTTTTTTTCACCATTTCTTACATTGTCGTCGTCGCGTAAGAGATTATATTATTATTATGTAAATAACGTGGCGACGACCCCGTTCGTTTCCGCGATGTGCTGCCGGACGAGGATTCACATCCGGTCAAGCCCGAAGGTCCGTTTTGCATGCATAAACACGCGATTTATCGATTTCGAATCACATAATGTCTATTTTATTCTGTCATCGTGTATTTATATTTACACGCGTTATATTTATTGTTGGGGGCCCGGAACTAGATGCATTTGCATCTTTTTTTTTTTTTTTTTTGCTGTAATGTGTTGCTCGTCTCTACAGAAATTTGATTCATGAAATATAGAAAATCTAATGGTACAATTTTTATTTTGCATTTTTTGCATTTTTTTAGGGAATTTTTCGATTTACGGTCATTTTTTTCATTTTTCTACATTTTGTTAATTTATTTGCAAATATAATTAGTAGGTTTTTTTTTTTTTTTTGTTACAGAGTAGGCAAAAAACAAAATTTTAAGAATAGTAGAAATTCTAAATTTCTAAAATTTGTAGAATCCTCAAGAGTATTTACATTTTTTTTTCAAGTTTTGTAAAAGATAAACATAAATGCTTAATGTCATTTTTACTGTAGTACTTCAAGAATTTCACTAGATTATTAATTGATTAATATTTTTTTTTCGAGTTTAAAAATTGTAAAATACATATATTTTTAATGTCTTTTTTAACATTTTTAATGTCATTTAATGCATTTTTTTTTAGTGCATTTTTTACATATTTTTAGGTCGTCAAGTTCCGAGCCCTATTTATTATCGTACGGGATTTGCCGTCCATACAGACCGAGAGGGGAGGCGGGAGGGTAAAAACAAGAAATAATTTTCAAAAAAAAAAAAAAATAAATAAATAAATAAATAAAATAACGGTCAATGTGCGTGTGTGTGTACGCGAATTATATTCAATTACCGACGATAAAGCACAAACGTGGGCGTAAGAGTGAGAGGGGGAGGGGGAAGAAGAACCGAGGAGTTATTGGATTTCCGTCGGATAAAAATGCGACACAGAACCATCGGAGCGCAATAAATAGCGAGAGACTCCCCCGACATTTTTATGTGCCGGATTTCATTCAATAATAATTTCGAGACCATTACCTTTAATATGTTTCCGGTTACGGTTTTCGACGTATAGCTTCTTCGTTTCATTTTTTTTTTTTTTTTTTGGTTTTTCGTTTGTAAGAGTTGTTTTCCGAACACGAAGAACAATTTCCACAGAACGTCTCTATTTACGCGCGCGCGCACACGCGTTCACCGGCACGGAAAACCCATTCCCGGAAAACACATATCGCGTCGGTTAGAGGTATTGCTTGCTGTTGCTGTGTTTTACAGTATCAGATTTAAATCACTGAATCCCGGGAAATTCGCTTTGTGTTGTGTGTGAAAACAATATCGCGTTTCGACAAATATTCCTTTGTGATAAATAGGAGTTAGCATGTTTTTCAAAAATCATATTCAAAACATAGCCAAGTTATATAGAAATGCGTTTCGTTTCTCTTTAATTTTACATATTTAGCTCATTTTTCGATATAAGTGTATATTTCGGTTGTATTTTTGAATTTTAAGCGCATATTTCACGTATTTTTCAATATTTTCAATTTGAGTTTTCTTGGTGTCGGGAAATTTTGCTCCGAATTTCTGAAGAGATTAAATATTATTTGTTTAAATGCAAGCGAAAAAAAAAAATAAAGATTGAAAGAAAAAAAGAAATTTCATAAATAATAGAAGAAGAATTAGGTAATAATACATATTAAAATATATTATACAATACAATTTTTAAATATTTTGAGATTTTACAGTAAAATATTAATGTTTTATAAGAGATTATTTTAGCATTTATATTTATATTTTTGTATATTTCGTAAACTTTATAGCATATTTGGTACATTTTTAGAGCATAAATGCATGCATATTTTAAGTTTTAGTGATAAGCAATGGCTGTGGAGTAATGTAATTGTGTTACGATTAGTTGAATTAGCGATATAACTTCGATAATGATTATAGATTGTTATAAAAGTAAGTACCTACTTGAAAAAAAAAAAAATTGTGTTATAATTTATTTTTTTTTTAAGCTCGTTTTTAAAGATTTTTGTTAACATTTGATTTGATGAGTTTTATTCTTTTATTTTAAATGTTTTTTTTTTTCTATTTTTCTTATCGTTTTTTCAAAACCCGTAGTCTATTAATGACTAGGAATTAAATTTTTAGCTTATATTTTTTTCCAATAACGTTCTAATATAAGTAACTGATTTTTATTATGCATTTTAAGGTGATTCTATGACAATATTAAATTTCACAAGTTGGTTGTTATTTTTTTTTTTAACTTTCATCTAAAGTTCTATTGAATTGCTCATTAAATGTAATAATTATTGATTTCAAGATAAAGGCATTGATTGATAATTTCAGCGATATTAAGGGAGAATTTTTTGTTTTTGGGGTCATTTTCAGTGTTGACGTGTTGTTTAGGTGATGAATGACATTTTTTTAGAGTTTTTTTTTTTTTACGAGAAAGTGATGTGATTGAAAAATGACAGAATAATTGATTATAGTCTAATCAACTCTATATTGATGAATATCGTGACAATTTTCTCTCTTCGCTTTGCTCCGCTCTGGTCCACACTCAACAACAATAATATAATTATAAGGCGCCGCGCATCGTATACAGAACGCGTGGTAAATAATTCAAAAGCGACGATTGCCCTAACCCGCGACGACCCCATTTTCACGTCCAAAGGGGATAATTGGTCGAATCGGGTGGGGGGGGGGAAGATCCCGCGTATATGGCATAGAGTGGCAGTGGCGATCGACCACACGTCCCTGAGTAATCCCTTTGGTGACGGCCCTCGGCGCGGGAAACCTCTTTAAGACAAAGCGCGCGCGGGGGTTCGGCCTCTTCTCCCCGGAGGATTGTAGGCGTCGTCCGCCGCTGCCGATCTCTTATCGATTCGTCCCTTATTTGTTTCGTTCCCGGAATCCCTGCCTCGTCCCCCCACCCCACCTACGCCACATGACCACCGACCGGGATATGATTGTTCGGGGAACGATAATGGCTCCGGGACTGCACGGGATTGCACGGGAGACGCGGAGACTGCTGCAGCCACAGCGGCAACCGTCCACGGCGGAGAGTCCTGAGCACGTACGCGTGTGACCGCGACGACAGACAGGTGCTTGGACGTGGTGGTAGAGCAGGATACGAGTACGGAGGAGCAGGACGCAAGGAACGGCGAAGGCGGGAGCGGCACTCGATAACGAGGAGGCGGCGTGTGGCGGTCAGTTTGTCACGTCGGCGAGTCCTCCTTTCGAGTGGCAGTCGTCGACGGGTCCTTTCACACGGACTTCGTGAGGTCTTTCGCCCTTTTCCTCTTCGACCACCAATCTCCGCCATCTTTTCGGTTCAATTAAATTTGCTCCTTGGATCTCCGGCTAAACCACTACGGAGGGTCGTTAGAAAAATTGTGCCAAAAATTATAATAATACAACAATTTTTTATTTTTTTTTTTTGGTCTTATTACACCCGTGAGATTCGGTCAAATTCACATTCAATTACTGAAACTAAAATGTATTACGATACGAGGAGAGGGGAAATTTCCATCTCTTAACTATTTTGAATAGAATTATCCATCTTTTTGGATTTTGAAAACTTAATTGTTTTTATAATTTGTAGTATTATTATAAGCATGGCGATATTGACGACTGATTTTCCACATAAAAATATCTTTGCGTTTTTTGGTTTTTCTTTTAAAAAATAAAATATCAAAATAAATTGTGTGTACAAGCTATTTTTGAGAATATTAAATGTTGTCATTTTTCAATAATTGTATTGTTAGCATTCTGCTGGAAGTCAACGCTCAGGTAAATTCCACAAACTTTTAACTTCAAATAAAAAAAAAGTGTTTTGTGATTCTTGCAAATGGTATTCGACCAAAGTTGGATAAAATTTGACCGATACGACTTGAAAGCAGATTTTTATACGTCATCTAGTTATGAGTCATTCGGAATTCACTGTAATTGTACACAACGAATTTCATCGATTATAATACAGATAAGAAAAAAAAAAAAAAGAAAAAATGAACGCGATCATACGATTTCTTCGTTTCCGAGTATATAAAAGTTTTTTCTTCGTCCGAACGAGACAACAACAATGGTTGTTTTTACTGTGCAACAATAACGAGAAATCGTAATAATTATTTTATTTACATAATAATACATAATATATATTGCACACCACCGGCTTTCTTTATTATTATTGTTATTAGAATATTTAATTAAAAATACGGATCGTTGTGCATTCGGATATTTTCCAATTAAAAATTTAAGACGTATACAGAGAGACGATACGTTCTTCAAATAATTCAAATTAACGAGACGATACGTTATGTTTATTTGATAATTATTGTTGGGGAGAATCAACAATGAAATCGAATGTGGTTTTTTTTTTTTTTGGTTTTTTTCATTAAGGCCTCTTAGGAACCTGCGCGCGCAGCTAAGTCTTCAACTCGGCGGCAAGCCTCGGGATCAGTAGTTATCGCTGATGTTTATTGCAGCTAAATGTGGACTAAAGCTTTCGGGGGATGTATAATAATATACAATGTGTATATTATATATACGTGTATGTGAAAACCCCAGAGGGTAATAGCGGCGGCATACGGATATAGGGAGATAAAACGATGGGTGGCGGTGGCGGTGGCGGACGGGAGTTGACTATGTGGTAGGAAACCGATCTCAAACCGGCCGTGTGATTCGATAGTTTGTGTTCAACGATTAAACCGGCTAATTGCAATCTTATGCCTGAAATGATACTACTCTCTCTCTCTCTCTCAAGTTTTGCTCTGACGCCTCTGTACACAATGCCGATTAATTAGCGATTTCCGACAGCAGAAGACGTGGAGAGGGGGGTGGGGGAAACATCGCTCGGATAGGTCTTTGCCGACGACGCACGGAAACCGTTGATACGGCAACAATTTGGATAGGAAAAAGGAAAAAAAAAAAACGAACAAAACGCGATGACGTCATAGAATAAATGAACGCAGGTTCCTTTGGCCGCCTGAAAAACCGTCTGACATCAATGAATGCAGGCTTCAGTTTGATTAATATAATTTTTTTCAAGTCTTATGTTTGACTACTTTTTACAAGGCTCTGTACAGTTCTCTGACAAACTAATTGGAATTAAATGTTTTACATAGACGTAGGAATAAAATAGAGGGTCGTGTGTCATGAATGGAGAAAAGAGAAAGACTGTTTTTATCAGTGTATCTCGTTCTAGCAGAGGTGTTTTATCTTGAATATAATGTAAAAAATACTGATATGCATTGTACAGCTGCTTATATTATTACTCTTTATGACCTCAAAATATTTTCATGTCCATTTCCACTCAAATGACCTATCCATTCTATGTGTACGTACGCAGGTCAGAACATAATCGAGTAAAAATGCATGGAGAAATTTCAGATTTTCTTTGCTCGTGTTACACTGATGTTTGCATCCAATATGGCGGACAGTTTTATCATTGATGGGTTCCTATTCTTTGATGACGGAGGTTAGGTTAGCCCTTTGATCATATTATATTATGAATGTAGCGACAATGACTGATAGCTGTGTCCAACATATTTTAGGGCACTTGTATGAAGTGCGCATGCGTTGTGCTCATACGCCAATCAAATCAATTTAAATTGTAACTTATTAGTTACACACAACTAATATTCACGCGTGCGCATTTGTGACAAGTGACTTCATGTTGGACACAGTTCAGTATAGGAGTAAAATATAGTAAAGCTTCATCCATAGTATATTATCTAAGGGTTAGCCTAAACCTAACCTAACGGAGGAGTGTTTTTTTGACGATTTAGCGAAACTAAAGGCCGTTCGCTGAGTGAACGCGGTTCGAACCTAATTTAAACGAATCGGAACTGAATCATTTTTAACGCACGGAATCTCTTTGAATATATTCCTCCTTCGTTTTATTACACGTTTTCGGATCGCCGTAGTAAAAATAAACTCTACTTTATACTCGACGATAATATTGTTATGGTACGTCACATTTATATTATCGTGTACGTCGTAAAACGTTTCCGGCCAAAGTCGTATATTTTCTCGCTCGGTAATAATAATAATAATACGCATAATATATAAGAATACGAATTTCAAAATGGCGGTATTTCGAAACGTGAGCGAAAGTTTTGCGTTTTCAATTATTATTCCATAAGATTCGAAAACCAAACCTCTCCGTTTTGTCGAGTACCCCCACTTTGGAAAACGTTCACATATCATGTCTTAAAATAATACAACACAACTTTTTTTTTCTCTTCCAAACCCGATTAATAAAAAAACAGAATTAAAAAATAAAAAAAGAGTCCACTTAATACTTTCTCCTATTTAATAATTAACAACGTTCCGTTCAGGCCTCTCAAAAAACGCCGCCAAGTGTATATACGGAAAACAATCTGTTGTCCGCGGGGCCGGCTGCAGCCGTTATATTATTATTAACTCGAAAACCTACCGGAGGATGAAAATTTCACGCACGAATGTTTTGAAATAATTAGCG
Source organism: Stegophylla sp. TES_Ste_2020 (assembly GCA_025469315.1). Classification (NCBI taxonomy): domain Eukaryota; kingdom Metazoa; phylum Arthropoda; class Insecta; order Hemiptera; family Aphididae; genus Stegophylla; species Stegophylla sp. TES_Ste_2020. The sequence continues at coordinate 8,470 of JAIPRM010001738.1, forward strand.
GCCCGCCGCCGCCATCCATGTCGGCAGAGGGCGAACGCGAGCATAATACAATAATAATAATAATTATTTTTCCAACGATTCGGAAAACGAAAACGCCGCCGGAGAAGTTGACGGACGGCGGCCGGAGCGGGAAACGGATCGAAATTGACGCGCGTTCACTACTAATAGTGCTTTTTCCCATATATATATATATATATAAATGGGAAATATGATTTTTTTTTTTTCATCTTTCGGACACCCTCTTTAAGTGATAGAAATCTTTACACACTCACGTGTGTGTATCGATGAAAAGAGACGTGTGAAAAGCAAAAAAAAAAAGAAGAAAACGAGTGAGTTGATTGTTAAACGAATTGGCATTGTTGACATATTCATACCCCCCCACGGGGGGTGGGAGGGGGAAAAAAACGAGGGAATACGCGCCGCGATCTGAGGCGTTTATCCGCTTTAGGACGCGCGCGTGTTCCCCAGGCGACACTTGACATCACTTTACCTCGTGTGTGTGTGTGTGTGTGTGTGTGTGTGTGTGTGTGTGTACGCGGCTCGTTTACCGGCAGGCAGGCAGTGACGTCGACCGTCGACCCGAGGGTTTTCTCCTCGGTTTGTATATTATAAATAAATAAAGCGATTCGCCCGTTACTTTTGCATAATATCACTACACATAATGTTGTATTGTGTACGCTTGTCACTTGTCACGTGCATAATAAACGCGCGCGATGCGGTCAGAACGCTGAGAAAATACGTAGACGCGTTCATGGGGTTTTCCAACCCCTTATCGTCTCTCCAGAAAGTTCAAACGATTTTTTTTTTTTTTGTAAACGAGCGTTTTAGTCAATTACAATAATACAATAAAATATCGTATATAATGAGTTATTCAAACCCGAAACGTTTTCTACTAATCGAACGAAAAATCGATATTCGGCGAAAGGGATGAAAACGATTGTGTTTCGTTATTATAAATTCAAACCGAATTTAGCTAAACGACTATATTCTCACGTCCATATTTTATTTTGTCATAATACATCCCATTATTTCTTAAATTCTGGGTTTCAAAATCCTGAAATTACAATTCCCAAAGTTTAATTACAGGAAATTTCCTGGTATATTTCCAAGACCAAGATGGGGTATATTATAATTGTTTTCAATGTTATCAAATGTTTCAATATCTAATAAATATGTATATAATTGTAGAGTACCTGGAACGAAAAATATTTCCAATCAAAATATTTTACTGGATTAAAGGAACAGTAAATCTCGAAAAAGGATTTTTGGTAATTAAAAAAATATTTGATTTCGTATTTTTACCTAAAGTTATACCAAATTACTTAAGTTATACATTTAAATATCCGTAAACAGTTTGAAGATTTCAAATTAATTTACACTTTAATTTTTTTTTGAATAAAGCAATAATTCATTAAATGTCTCAAGTTTTATTTACTAAATATGGAAAAAAAATTACACCTCAGGACATATTCTACTAATTTTTTTTTACAATAAAATTTGCGTACGAATTACCAAAATGAAAAATAAGCTACTAGTTCTTTAAAAATAACTAATAATTAATTACTTTATGGTGACAAATAAAATGAAAAAAATTAAATAAACATTAATACTCAAAACAAAAATAAAAAAAATAAATAAATAAATAAAAAATAAAAAAACCTATGGTATATAGGTATATAAAAATAAAATAAAATAAATAAATAATAAATAAAATTAACTTATAGTTATTACACTATATTATATTAAAATATAACAAAATAAATAAATTAAATAAATAAAAATAACCTTAGCTTTGTTTTTCTTTTTGTATTTAAATATTTTTCTTTTCACTGACAATTTTCTTAACTTCATGATGATTTTTCAAATCGAAACCGGTCGTTAAAGAAAAACAATTACAATACTCCAGGCCAAGTTTATTTTTATTTATTTATATATTTATTTTGTTATTTAATATATTGTGTAATATAATATACATTGATTTTATTTATTATTTATTTATTTTATTTTGATATACATACATATCATAGGTTTTTTATTTTTATTATTGAGTATTAATCTATAAACATTTTATTTTGTTTTATTATTCATTAGTACCATTTCACCAGTATATTTGTTTAAAAATAAAGTATTAAGTAACTTATTTTAAGAATATTCCCACGAATTTTGGGTATATTCCTTGTTCCCTTAGACTCGGACCACTAGAGTTCCCCCCACTTCCTCCCCCAGTATAGGGCAAACAGGATTTTTTGCGGGGCGTGTTGTGATACAACAAATTTACAAATTCCTTGGAAATAAATACGTTTCCTGATTAGATATCAAAGATATAAGAGTTATACGACCCTATGATTGTTGTTCACTATTTCGATGTGTGTCGTCTCAAAATAATAATCGATATAACCGGTCGAACGCGCATAACCCGGTTGTAGGTTTGTTTCCCGTAAACACTACCAGAATATAATATAATATTATTCCGACGGCCCCCGCACGACGCTATCATAATAATAATAATAATAATAATAATAATAATAATAATAGCTGGAAGGAAAGACGCGAGCGGAGTGAGTGAACACAACAATACCGGGGAGAGAGAGACGGAGAGTTGTCCGAAAGACGCGGTGGCGGCGGCGGCGGCGGCGGTGGCGTGCGCGCGGACGGGAGGCGAATAATGACTTTATAATGTAATTATGGCCGGGTGCCGAGGGCTTTACAGTCGTTAACATGGATCAACAGCCAGAGGTTAAACCTCTTGAACACTCACTGGTGTGGATATCATCAAAACGGCCACTTAATTCGTCGTATTGTGTTTCCCTCAGGGCCGCCGCCCGCGTGTGTTTCGGCCAGATTGCGAACGCGGTCCAAAACCGCCGTTTCTCGCGATATCACCGCAGCGCCGTCGACTATCGTTGAAAATTTCGCCGTCGGAGTGCCCTCCCCCCTCCCCAATCATTCCTCCGGTGGTGGGTGGAAAAAATACCCCCCCCCTCTCTCTCTCTGTCTCTCTGTCTCTCGAAATGTCAACATCGAGCATAGTCGTGAGATAAACACGCGTTATGTGAGTGGAGAGGGGGGGGAAGGGGAGGGATGACGAAGGAACGAGGATTTTCCACTCGGTAAACACGCGCGCTCGCAGTTTGACGGTGATATTTGCTCTCGGTAGACGTGTACTATACTTGCCGCATACGGGTGAACTGGGAAGAGAAAGGGTGTATGAGACGGAGAGACCCATAACAAACACAATACTACGGCGAGCGGGATATTATATTCGCCAGTACACCTAATATTGAACGTATATGTACGTAAGTACGTAATTAGGGACGGACCGAGCTGTTTGATGTTTGAAAAACCGAACCGAAATTTATGTATGTACTCGGTTAGATTTCGACAGTAGAACTCGAGTTTTAAAAAAAACCAAACGGAATCGGATTCGAACAGTAAGTTCAAAATTCTATGAATTCCAACCCCCTCCCTAAAAAATTCGAATCCCAAAAATGTTTCGAACAAATAACGATATCGGTGTTTGTTTTTAAATATTGAGTTTTCTTTTTCTGGGTTAATTTTTTTTTATAGAAATACTTGTCCAAAAGTGTCTCACCAGTAACTATTATGAATCAGAATTCTGTTCAAAGTGATACTTCAAAAGAGGTCCTTATTCGAAATTTTCAATAGTTTTTCAAAAATCGGTTAAAAAACTACCCAAAAATTTGAGAAAAACAAATCTAAAACTTTTTCATTCTTATTTTATGAAAATTTAATGATGGTTAAACAAAGATTTTGGTAAAAGAAATATAAAACTGGCTGAGTGATAATTAATTTTATAATAATAATAGAAGGTAAGTGTTATAATTTTTAAGTGAAATTGTCTTGTATAAACTGAAGCTTCACTCTAAATCGTTTTACCGAAGAAATTATTTATTGTTTTAATAGAATTTATCACGCCCATCGAGTCCGACACGAGAAGCGAAGAATACCCATGGTGCGAACTATGTACGGCTTTTAATTTACAAAAAAAATACTAATCAACTTTTTTAGATAGCATAGAAAATACATAATATTATATAAAGTTATAAACAGATTATATTAAGTGAAAATTATTCAAAAATTTCGTGTGAAATTGTCATTTATTAATCAAAATTATACATTACATGTCTTAAATTGATTTCATGAAGTTTACGGTTTTTCCTAAATTTGGAAGAACAATTGAGAATTTTGAAACACGACCTATTCAAAGTACTATGCTAATGCAATTCTCTATCGGAAACACGTGCCACACTCGTTTTTTGAGTAGAAAGAGTATTTCCGTAAAAAAAAGAAGTTATCGTCAAATCACTAACTTTTTAGCCCAACTCGGAACTCAAAAACAAAAATAAATATTTTAGTAAATATCTAGTACCGACTATGGCACCTCCCCCATTCCAAGTGGCGGCCCCGGAAGTGGGGAATAATAATATTCAGTGGCGTGACCGGATGGAACGCGCATCGAAAGAGACTAAAAAAAAAAAAAAAAAAAAAAACCACTATCGGTGACACGTCGACGGAGGGGGGGGAGGGTAAGTATCACGAGGCGGTCGCGGGATAATGGAAACCGCGCGGAGAAAGTTGAAACAGAAAAAAGAAATAAAGAATAAAAAGGAAAAAACACAGAAGAAGTAAAATCGTTTTTTTTTTTTTGCTTTCGTCCACACGTCGTATTAAGCTCGAGGAAAACTCTCGAGACATTTACATCGCGTACGCGCACAAAACAACCCCGCGACGAACTATTACACGTCCCTCACCCCCGCCCCCCCACCCCCGTACACTAGTCGTATATATTCCACGTGTACAACAGCCCACCAGAGGTTTGTCGTATACATTTGCTTTCCGTGAATTCCGTCGTTTACCTCGTCAAGACGACGCGTGAGCGGTGCAAGCGGTTTTGGGGCTGGGGGGAGGAGGCGTGCGCGCGTGCAAATTTGACTTTTGTATTCCGCCGCCGCAAAGTACCCACTCGCCACTCCGTCCGGGCCCCGCGGGATCCTCTCTCTCACCGGCACAGTGCCGCGCGCGCGATAATAACGCCCGAGCCGCCGGTTTGGGGTCGGCGCGGCTAAGTGCTTAACAAGATGTAGCAAATTGCACCTCATTCAAAGTCCGCGGTGGCTTGCTAAATGGCACATTGTACGCGGTGCATCAATCAACGGGTCCCCTTTGCAGTCGGCGGCGGGCGGCGGCGTGCCGTCACCGGCGAATAAAAGTAGTATACTACCCCCCACCTCCGGAGATATCTGCGTTCATCGGACTACGCAGTGCTGGTGTGGAGGAGGGGGGGATCTAAGAGAAAACAGTAGTCGCGAGTTCGACACCGAATGATATGTAACGATCAGTGGCGCACCCTGAAGCAATAAAAAATTAAACCCTTTGCAAATGATGAAGCATTCGAAAATTGGAATCCTCGGGATATTTGCGGAAAATTCGGAAAAGACAAAACGATTAAAGTTATCGAACGTTTAACTAAAAACCTAGCTTCACACAACGTGGTTTTCGATTTTCACTGTCACTTGATGGGCAAAATACTCAACAAAAAGATATACCAGTTTTCACCTGTAGATACAAGGCATATATTATTTAACATTTTTGAAAAGATGCTTGGCACATACTCTGCTTTTTGCTTATAGATACGTATATGTCAGTGAGATCATAATAAATTTTCAAGTCTTAATATCGAAAATCAAAAATTTTATTACAAAAAATGAGAAATTTCCGAAATGTTGTACTTAACTGAAAACTTGATCAAATCTTTTTGACATTTGTATGAAATGTTTTCGTCGCCATTTTTAGTAGCTGGTGAAAGTTCCTAGCTGCATTATTTTAGAAGTTATGTTAAAAAGTAATTTTCAATTTTACGGAAATTTCGGTAATTGCATATTTTTGTCAATTTTTCGACAGATTTTCCCCGTTTTTGGAAAAAGTATTGAGAATTTTGAAAAATGACCTCTTTAAAGTACCATTTGGATATGATTCCAAGAAAAAGAGTTCACAGAAAGAGAGAGAAAAAATAAACATCATTGTAAAAACATAATCTAAAATGCAAAATAAATATTTTTTTATTATTGCGCACAACAGATCAATAGAATAGAATGCTATTTTAATACAAATTTGGCGAAATAAATTATTATAAATTTATATATTATATTTATAATTATATATTTGGCGAAAACAAAATTATATACATAAAAGAATATATTTTTGCACATATTTAGTTATTCTAAAAACTATGAAAACACATAAAACGTCATGTACACGTCCTAAGGTCCTGTTTTTTATTTTTTAATTTCAACGTTACGAAAAAAAAAAAAAAAAAATAGACGTAGATGAATGCTTGTCGGTGGTAATGGAGAAATATTATGACGGGGAAAACTTTTGCGCGTTCATTGCACCAGAGATAAATCCGTAACGCGTCTTATCGATATCGCACTAGGTACCTATGTGTGTATAGTGTGAAAACAACGAAAACTTTTCCTACCTACTGCAGATGATAGCCCGCGTGTGATGTGATAGCGATGAACGGTAGAATGCAAATTTTCAAAAAAAAAAAAAATAAATAAATAAAACGAAAGAAAAGCAATTACTTTTTTTTTCTCCATGAAAGTAAATGATTTATTAATGTAAAAAAAAAAAAAAAAGCGAGAAAACATATTGGGTCGTCGTTCTCCTCCAGGTTGTGTTTTATGTGGAAAATATGAATTATGGCGGAAGCCCATTAAACGGGCGCGTACAACAACATGTGCGTCCTTTTTGCCCGCGTTAAATAATAATAATAATAATAATAATAAGAACAACACGAAAGGAAAATGCACGCGGAAAGAAGAAGAAGGAAAAAAATGAAAACAAGCATTTAAACATGTAGCTGAAAAGATGAAGAAGACGAGAAATATTTTATTCTCTCGCGTAAAGGGGATTCAAAATATTTTCTCCGGAGCAACGAGTGTGATTTATCGTTCACGGCCTTCATTAAGCCCCCGTTAAAACACCCTTTTTGCGCGCGCGCGCGCGATATTATTTTACTGCGCTCTCTCTCACCAACGCCGCCGCCGCCGCCGAATCCTCCCTTGAATTTTTTTTTTTTTTTTTTTTATATTCAACTTTAATAATTTTTTTACGCGAAATCTTCGACCACTGTGCGCGCGCGCGACTCCCCACGCCGGCTTGTTTCCCTCCCGCCGCCGAACACCTTATATTCCCGGCGAGTCTTAATTTCGAAAAAATAAATATGGCAAAACAAACCCGAACCGATCTGCATATAAATCTAATAAAAATCACGCGATTACGTAATAGCTTTTGCGCAAAACGAACAAACCGCCGCAAACGATCATATTTCATTTTAAGTTTTGTCGTTTGTGTATGCGAATCAAAGTCTATGAGTCGTGTCATATGCGATGTATCCGTCCTAATTGGAAGTAAAAGCGGAAATTAATAAGCAGGTTAACGCAGTATTCTGGTAACTCGCCAAAACTCGTTTAAAACAACTTTAAAGTCATAATATACGGTTAACGATTTCGGGTAAAACGTCGCACAGGATTTGATTATTATTATTATTATTAATATTGTACGCAGTACAAACATAACGAGTACATAATTTGTACACAAGAATCGTTTTGAAAAAATTAATAATAATTAAATATTCACCCGTACGAGAAATAGTTGAAGGGTCTCGAAACTACTTACTTTATTAAACAAAACGAAAAACAATGTATAATTTTTGATTTTATAAAAATATTAGAATCAAAAAAAAAAATAATTATTTTCAACGTGCGATTTTCCATTATTTGTGTATTTACATTAATAAGTATAATTTTTTTAAATTAATCAAAAGTATTTCGTTAATATTTACTTAAACTTTTAGATTCTTAAATTAATGTAGAATAGTTTTTGAAAGTGCTCGTTGATATAATGACGTGTAGTCAGTGTTGTGCATTATCTATAGACAATTTTATCTAGATAACTTATCTAGATAAAAATATTTATCTTTTTATCTTATCTATTTAATAAAAAATAGTAATCTAAAAAAAAATTACATAGATAATTTTTTAAATTTTTTTCAAAGCTGTTTATATAAAATTTTGAGAACTTTTCCCCAAAATTTTTGAAAAGCTATTTAGAATTTCGACAAATGACCTATTATTAGCATCATCTAGATTCTAGACAAAACTTTTGATTCAAAAAGTTCTCTATATATTATGAAAATAAATTAAGAGTATTTTGTAAAGCAAATAAATCATAATCAAGTACTTCATATTATTTTATTTTACGAAAATGCATGTTTAAATTTTTTTTAAAGTAATCTGATTTTAATTTAGACAAATTGAATAATATTTTATCTGTTATCTGGTATTTAAATTACCTGGTTTATTCATTGTCTGTTATTTTAACTAGATAATTTTTTTTGGTTATCTTTGTTCAAAAATTCTGATTCAAAAATTTCTCTAAATATTATGCAAATAAATGAAGAGTATTTTAAAGCAAATAAAAACAAAATGCATGTTTAAAATTTTTTCAAAGTAATCTGATTTGAATTTAGATAAAGGTAATAATATTTTATCTGTTATCTAGTATTTAAATTACCATATATATATATATATATATATTGTCTTATCAAGATAAATTTTTAGTGAATTACTAACCTGTCATTTTATCTAGATAATTTTTTTTTTGGTTATCTTCGCACAAAACACTGGGTATAGCAAACTAGTCGTTTCGGAGGCTGCGACAATCGAAATCAATTTTTATTGTCGTTCATGGATCATGAACTTCGTGGCAACCCCCCCCCCACACTCGTCGATGTCCACCCTAAGGACCCCGCCCGTTCTTGGTATATATTATTATACACGCATACAGTATGTACATAATATAATATATACATATTATGTACACAGGGAGCACATCGGTGCTGTGCGGGGCGACTGTCGCCTAATGTTTTATTCACGTCGTTTACGAGCCACGTGGGTTCGGCCATCATAAACGCGAAGAGCCCGCAATTTTTTCACCATATTTTACGATACCGTCCGTGTTTATTTTATGGTAAGTGTGTACAAGAGGAGTCTCGGTAGTCTGGACTCCGATCGATTTGTATATAATGTGGAAAACCGTATTTTCCTCCCCCTCGTCGGTGGGCCCGAGAAAGGGGCGAAAAATCCAGCCACTACGGGGCGGAAATATTATAATAATAATAATAATAATATACACGCGGTGGTTATGAGTTTATTGTAATATTCGAGTCGCGTCGCTTTTAATCACGGACGGAAAAAACCGACCTTTTCGAATAATATATTATTATAATATCAAGTGTGTGTGTGTGTGTGTATGTGTTTATAAAAATATTATTATAATGTGGTTTGACTGGAGAAGAGACCAGCTGCCGCGACAGGGGTCACACAGAGGTTTTTCTTTGGGGGAGGGAAAATTCCATATTATTAATACCTAATGATGTACTCGCACGTATACACACAACTATCTATACGAGAAACCTATAAGAAAACCATTTATGGGGTGTGGGGAGGGGGGTGAATCTCCATCTGGCGCCCCTCACCGGAAATGAAAATAAAAATACCTCATCTAGGCAAAACTCGATTTTCATAAAAATATTGAAAGGAATAATAATGTTATGTAAAATCAAATTTGGTCGACTGACTTGACTGACAGTGTTTCTTTTGGGCGAGTTTGTTCGTATGAAAATAAATCTTTGTCATTGGTATACAGATTAGTCGATCATCCCCTATTTGTTATTACTCGTATATTATTTTTGTTATGGGAAATGTAAACAATTACTAAAAATAGAATTTTCCTGTTTTCAGTTTTCTTGCAGTTCACAGATTCCTTTTTATGTTGAACATAATTTTTTGTAGTTTTTTTTTATAAAACTGATAATTACTGATGTGATAATTAACTGAATATCCGTTCAGAATTATTTTATTGAGGAAATGATTTTTTTTTTTTTTTGATATTCAATATACCCAAAAGAATATGCTTACATTACAATTAAAGTGGCTTTTATATTAAATTATTAATTATTATAAAAAACCAAATGTATTTATTATTTAGAAGCATATAGTATGACTATTATTATGTATAATACATAGGTATATTTGAATATTTGTAAATTTGAATGGGAATGATTTGAGGGGAATCCAAGGAGAGACAAAATCAATAATATGCAAAATTCAAAAATTTAGAATTAAGTTTTCTCAATGATAGATGAACAAATTGATTTTAGATTATACTGTTTGGTTTTTTCGTTTGGAGTTTCGGTATTTTCGCATAATCATAGCTCAGATTTCGTTTAAAGAAGATATATTATAAGAAAGGAGTGCTCTTCAGGAAAAATTCGTGTCGTGTCGTTTTTAATCACAATAATTACACGAGCGGACGTCTTTAGAACTCCGGTCTCGTGGAATTGAATTCCAAAAAAAAAAAAAATAGGGGCTACATTTCACGGACCGTAATTTGTATTATATACGATATGTTCTTATTTGTATACACCGAGAGACTTTATTATTATTAATTCGTCGTCGTCTCGACTCGTCACATATGCCTTCGGTTCGACCGAAGGGACGTGGAGTTTTCGCATATAATATACACCGGGCGGCGGCGATGACAATACTCATACGAGCGGAAACGTGCCGGACCGGAGGGTCAGTAGTGGGGGGGGGACGAGGGGAATGGGGTAAACCGGACATCCGTTAATACCATCAAAGCGCGAGCGTTCCGGCGGGTCGCTCGGACTATAAGACGCGGACGCGGATCAAACGGACCGGATATAATAATAATAATAATAATAATATGATACATATTATTGTGTGTGTGTGCGTTTTCTTTAAACGTAAATTATAACGTGTGTGTGTGTGTGTGTGTGTATGCGCATAAAGTGATGCGCTGAGCGGAAAATGTGCGCGCGTCGCGGGTCGCTGTTCTTCAGATGTTCGCGTCGTCGTCGTCGTCGTGTACATTAATAATAATAATATTTATCCGATAGTTTGCGATCGCGTTCCCCTGTAGAAAATACTTTTTGAAGTAGTAATCATAGGCGTGCGCAGATTTTAAGTTCGGGGCGTGCACTAATTAAATTTGGTAAAAAAAATTTGGTAACTCTATATTATTCAAGATTCAAAAAACACACATAAAAATATAGAGTTATACCAGAGGGTGGCTATAGTTCAATTTATATGAAGCAAGCAAAAGGCCGAGAGTCATAGTAACCATATATAAGAAAAAAAAAAATCCTCAGGTTGTTATGTTTAGTACACTGTAGTCTAGCGTTAGATAATATACCCTCATCAGTTATCAATAATCATTGTTTGTTTCTTTGATTTAGAATGTTGTTGATCATTTCACATGTTCTCTTTTGAGTTCGCTGTTCGTTTGTTCGCATTTAGTTCCTAATTGTATTTAAATAATTTGTAATTTGTAATTCTCTACTTCCTACATAAACACCAATTAATGGAAGCAGATAAATCAATTAAAATAATATTTGTTTTGTATTGTCTGATATTTTTATACTGAGCATTTGGTCACTCTGACGCTCGCCCTTTTGCCTGCTTCATACTGGTGCACAGTGTAATATATGGCATGGCCTCTCTATACTTTCTTACTCAATGAGTTATACTTACATAAAATAATATTATTATATCAAAAAAAGTAACTAAAATTCCAAAAAATAAATATTTCTATTATATATAAACTTATGAATCATAATATAGATATTATAATAAATTCCATTATTTATAATATTGTTGTTTTGTAAAAGTTTACACCAAAAATGGTTTGTCTAGGAATAAAACAAAAACGTGGTTATAAAAGTAAACTGATAATCATTCAGGACCTATAGTATAGGACGTCATTTTCATTTTTATCGTATCAAATTAAACTTATGGGTTTAAAATATAATATTAGTAGTGAGTAATAGTTCTTTTAAAGTTCTACACTTATTTTCTTCGCTCCTCGGTTGGAGGGGATTTGGTGAGTGTGTTAAATTTTTTAAGAAACGACGAAACGTTTGCCAATAATAATACTAGTCGAACTTTAGTTTACATAAGACAATTTTACTTGAAAAAGGTTATTATTATTACATAAAAAAAAATATATATATATATTTTATTTTCAGCTAGTTTTTTACCTCACTTGTTATAACTGAGAACAGGAAAAAATTGTTGGAAAAAAATTGCACTTGTCAAAAAATTTATCTTTCACCAAAATTGTTTTCTCATTATAGTTTGTTTTAAAACTTATACAAAGTTTGACTAGATATTACGACGTAAACGTGGTGTTTTTTAGATTCTGAACAAAGTGATTGTTCTTACAATGATGTTTATTTATTTATTTTTTTTCTGTGTACAATTTTTTGTATAGAAATATTTGTCCAAGAGTTTCGATCAGTAACTTTTTGAAATCAGATTTGCCTATAGAATGTACTTTAGAGAGATCATTTTTTGAATTTCTCAATTCTACATTTTTTTTTTGGAAAAAACTAACCAAAATTTGACAAAAATGACTCGGAAACCATAATTTTTTGATCCGAACATAGATAGAAAATAATATGAGAAAGATTTTGGCGCAAGAAAATTTTGGAAATTTATTCACTCATTTATTTTTTATATTATTAACTTTCTTCGTTCAGAATCGTTTTATTGAAGAAATAACTTATCGTTTCTTTAAAATTCAACGTACCCGTCAAGAGAATCCCACCCGACGTGCGAAGAACACACCGACGAGCGAAGTACACACTTCTTTTTTTCTTTTCGAAAGAAATTTCAAAATACACGACGTATATAATATCGCTCGTTTATGTGTCGCGGTACGTACTACGACGAAACGTCCACAAAGCCGAACTCGTTTTAATTATATTACAGGTAATGGGTCTGCGAAACTTTTCGCGTACGAGCCGTAGTTTGTAAAGGTACGGTCGCTCGCACCCACGTATGAGGAGCAGAGTTTCATATAATTCGAGTACGAAAACTTGTACGATGCATTATTATAATAATTATTATTAGTAATATTTGTGCAATGGAACAGTGAAGCCTGTCTGGTATACGGAATTTAAGGCCAGAGCAAAATTGTACATGTACAGAGGTAAACGAATGTACAATATGAAGCACACAAATTAAAAGAGCCGGGCATACTTCGCACGACGGGTGGTATTCTCTTGACGGGCGTATTAAATTTTAAAGAAACGATAAACCATTTCTTCAGTAAAACGATTCTGAACGAAGGAAGTTAAAGAATATAAGAAAAAAAAAATGTCCGAAATATTTTTTCACATTTTCCAAATTTTCTCGCGCCAAAATCTTTTTTATACGATTTTCTATCTGTGTTTAAATTTTCATAAAATCCTGATTAAAAAATGATTGTTTTCGAGTCGTTTTTGTCAAATTTTGGGTAGTTTTTTCGAAAAAAAACATTGAAGAATTGAGAAATTCAAAAAATGACCTCTCTGAAGTACAATCTAGAGGCGAATCGGGTTTAAAAATGTTATTGATCGAAACTTTTGGACAAGTATTTTTATGCGAAAAGTTGTACACAGAAAAAAAAAAAATAAAAATAAACATCATTGTAAAATCACTAGCTTCTTCACTTCGCTCAGAATCTAAAAAAATAATATATCGGTGCGGCAAGGAAATAACGACGATATTATAGCCGAGTGCGTTCGTGGCGGAGGAACGCGTACGAATATTTTATAAATATTATATATATATATATATATATATTATACGCGAATCACGCGGTTCATCGAATAATTTCGCATTCGGCGTAAGAAAATAAAACAATATTAAATATCGTATTAGGTATTATATCGCGTGTTATATGATATATTATTATATAATATAACGCGACGCGAAAATATAAAATGCGGTCGAAACGCGGACCGAAGAATTAAAGGAGGAGAAGAAATAATAATAATAATAAATGATTACAAATGCAAAAGAGAGAAGAAAAAGAGAGAGAGAAGGAGATAAGTATATATATATATATATATTTTTTTTTTCGCGTCTTCTTCGGTTGTTTTCTTACCATTGCGCCCGGATCTTCGTCGCGGTTTCTTTTTCCGTTTTCCGAGCCAGTTAACACGACGGCGGTGTATTAAAAAACAATTATTCAACTTTAATGGGCATTATTTCGATATTCATTTGGCTATAAAACCAAAGATATCCCCCCACCCCCGACCCGGTACACGACGGATATATTATTACCGTATATTATCGGGGGCGGCGCGTGACGGGGAGGGGGGAAAAAAAAACAGAAAGTCTCTCACGAAAGGAATGCGCAGGGACTTGGGAAGCCCCTTTCTTTGAGATTTTTATTTTTATTTTTTTCTCCCACTCTCGATACACGCGCATATTATTATTGTGTTATTATTATTATAATATTATATATTTGCACTCTGTTCGTCGGCGAGAATGTCAAAAACTTTTTGTGTACACACGACGCGGAAATTTAGACGAAAACATTTCTACTACCCTCCACGGCCTCGGAGTGGTGGGGGGGGGTGGTGGTGGTGGAAAAAATTACATACCGGCCTGTGGGGAATATTTCTGCTGCTATATAATCTTTGTTCGGAACCCATTTACCGGCGGCGACGGACAGTGTCTGGAAACGTTGCAGTTTTTTCTTACTTTTCCCATATAATGTATTATATAACCTCCCGTTTATAAGATCTCATCGGAAACTCTCGGTGACGTCGTGGGGCGTATTTAGCCCTCCTTAGCCCCCTCAAAACCACTCATAGCCCCCCCCAGGTTTTTTTGAAAATTGCTTAAGGTTAATGTACTTTGTGGGAACTAAATCAATAAAATATAAACATTTTAACCCCCTTAAATATTTTTTTCTAATTATGCTAATGAGCATACACTTTACACTTAAACGAGAATTAAATCAATGTTGTTAATCAAAGATCTGTGTTTTCGGTCAATTAAACTTACATTTTGTACGGGTATCTAACCAATGGTCGAAGATCTAGTTGGTCGTTCTATTGGTATATATTAGGATGACCGTATTTAAGAAAATAAAATACAGGACAACAATATTTTTCATAACATTTTTAAATAAATAAGTATTTATTACATATATATATATATATTTATGTTTTTGAATCGTGACAAAAGTATAATTTTTAAACTACCTATTATATTATATATATATTAATTATTATATTATCTATAATATTATTAATATTTGTAATATTTGTAATATTATTATATTGTACTTGAGCCTTCATCGGCGTTTAATTTAAATAAATAAATAAATGAACAAATATGGATTAAATTTAAACACATAAAAACATTATTTTGAAAAAATATAAAATAACATAAAGAAACTAAATTGATACTTTTTGAAATATATTCAAATCCGTTATTCGTGCATATTGTATACTTTACTTTCTAAAAAAACACTTTTTAATTCATTTTACGATTATAATTTTGATCTAATGATATCCCAAAGATTTCTAGATTCTTACATTATTTTATTCAAATAATTTCATTTCAAAAATTTCAAATCAACAGCAAGTCAAAAAACGGGATTAATATGGGACAGACTTGAAATTACGGGACGAAAAGCGTCCTGAGAGAAGTTTGTCAGGACAACAGGACACGGAGCCGAAATAAAGGACAATCCTGTATAAAACAGGACGTATGGTCACCCTAATCTAAGATACGGCCCATTCCTGAGTTCCCGTTTTAATCATAGAATGTATATTCCATGTGCTGCATCCCCGTTGACGGGAAGCAGCAGAAAAATTCTGAAACCGTCACGTCCGCACAAAGGCGATACGATCGAGATTTTTCGGGACAAACGTATCACTCAATAATTTGGTAGATGGGTACTGAAAAAACAACTGTAAAGAAGTCAACTCGTGAGGCAAAGGTAATGAACACATCTCGAAAGAATAAACCACATTGCAATATTTGGAGTGGGTGGGTTAAATTTTTTTCACCCTCCCGCGAATAAAAATAGTTTCCAACGTCTGTACTATACAGATTTGTGAGCAGGATATCGAGTAAAAATGGTCAAAACAAAACTCCCTTATTATAATAAGGTGTGTCCCTGCGTCCCGCGTCCCTAATAAGGGAGAAAAGATACGGATTGTGGTTTTTTTTTGGTACCCGGAACACGGTTGAAAGTCTCTGAGTTGACTGAATTCCCATCCGTCATTATGATTTCTAATATCATTCGTAATAATAATAAAACACTTATAAAAATATGAAATTGACTAAAAACTTATATATATATATATATATATATATATGTATAAACGGGGCAAGTAAAAATGCAGCGCCCTTATCTGTGCAGTCCATATGTGGAGCTGGAGGGCCCGTCCTTGGGGAGAAGTGTTTTAACACAATTTTTTTTTTTTTTTCTATAATATTAATAATTTTTATGAACTTTTAATGAACTTTAAGATATTATCTACGTCAGACAAAAATATTTAGCTATATAAATTCCTAAATAATATATAATATTATATAAATAATTATTATATTTTAAATGAAAAAAAAAAATGAAACATTTGTACATTTTTAACGTACCCAAACTAAGATTTTTTGATTTTTCATAAATTTAAGAGCGCCCTTGTACCGACGGCACCCGGGGCAATGATACCCACTTGCCACCCCCTCCCCCGTATTACCGGCAGTATATATATATATATATATATATAAATAAATATATAAAATTAACAACTATTTTCGGCAAATCGTTTATGAATAGTTTAGTGTACTGCGTTACGACACAATAATCGAAGTAAACTTATATTATTTTATCATTATGTATCTTGTTTACGATCTCTGTCGCACATGGCACATCAAGGCGCCATTCGGATGCGAGTGGAATATTGTTTTGACGTGTGTTCACATTGTTACTGACACCGGCGATCGCGTCCGTGACCAACGCGACAACGAATTGTACGCCGAGTACACCACTCGACGTGAAATCACTTCCTCTACGGGCGTGTGTATATACATATATCTTCACCCCCACCCCCCTCCCCCCCGATGACAAAGGCAATAACTACACTTTTGACATTTTCCCCATTATATCACGTGTTCTGATCATAGATAATAAAAGAATGGATAGGACGTGTATATTAGAGAACAGTAATAGTTATAAAAAATTATACAGCTATGAGAGAGTTAAAAGATAAAGGGTCTTTTAGATTCTGAGGGGACCGAAGAAGCTAGTGTTTTTACTTTGATGTTTATTTTAGATTCTGAACGAAGTGAAGAAGCTAGTGTCTTTACAATGATGTTTGTTTTTTTTTTTCTGTGTACAACTTTTCGTATAGAAATACTTGTCCAAAAGTTTCGATCAATAACTTTTTGAAACCCGATTCACCTCTAGATTGTACTTTAAACAGGTCATTTTTTGAATTGCTCAATTCTTCATTGTTTTTTTTGGAAAAAACTACCCAAAATTTGACAAAAACGACTCGAAAACCATAATTTTTTGATTAGAATTTTATGAAAATTTAAACATAGATAGAAAATCCTATAAAAAAGATTTTGACGCAAGAAAATTTTGAAAATGTGAAAAAAAGTTTTGGAATTTTTTTCAGATAGTGATTTTTATTCATTGGCTCATATTGAATTACTTTTTACAATTATTATATTATATCACACATTAATAAGTAAAATTGTTCAAACGAAGTAGTTTTTAGTTTTAAAATAGTCGCATTAAGACGACACTACACCCGTATGTGTTGTCTCCGTCTTACCACATACAATAAATAATAAAATTCGCGTTCAGCTCAATTAATTTTACATCAACAGGTTTAATATTAGACCTGAACAGAATACCTGTGTTTCTATGTGGGGTTTTTCAAATATTTTAATTTTCAAACGAGTTATAAATGCCTAAAATGTACAATTTGAAAATGCTAATAACTTTATAATTTTTAAGTAAAATTATTTTGTAACAATATTAAAGTTCCACTCTGAGTCGTTTTATTGAAGAAATTATTTATCGTTTCTTTAAAATTTAATACACCCACCAAGAGAATCCCACTCAAGTCATGCGAAGAACACCCATCGTGCGGAGTATGTCCGGCTTTTTTAAGGTTATATTACAAAATCGCTTTTATTCATGATTGAGATTATAACTGGCTCTCGAGAAAAATCGGAAAAAATTTCGTCGGGGATGGCGGTAGGTACATTATACCGTAGACCCTAAATATTATTATACTAAATAGAAACAGATTTTTTTTCTCACGCAAACCTATTACAGTTTTTACAAAAAAAAAAAAAACATAGAACTTTCGTTTTATAAATAAATAATAATTGTAATGTGACTTTTATTTTTGTCTAAACGTTTTAATATTATATTTTATCTCTTTACACGCGACTATACGCAGTATAGGTATAGTACCCACGTGTAACACATTTCAGGATAGGGGTCGGGGAAACGAGCTTGAAACGCGTAAAAAAAAACCAAAACAGAAAAAACTGCCCGTTATAACATGTGTACGTGTTCATACGGATTTCGGAGTGTGACCGCACGTCACGTTCGAAACAGGACTGTCCCTTTTTCAGATTTATGTTCCGAACACCGTTCTGGCACGAAACTTCCGTCGAAATGCTTTTAGCCGGACGGCTTTCGAGTAACATTGGGCCCCGGCGTTAAGCCGCGCGATTCGTTTTGTTCGAATGCCGAAAAATAATTAATTCCTGTTTAGATCGTCCTAATCTCCCCGCGACTGCCGCAACGGCACTCGAGAAGCGATCGCCGTAGTGACTATCGTTGAAAATCTGCGCCGCTGCAATAACGGTCGACGATTATTATAGGGCAGCCGGAGAAAAAAAAAAAATCTGACTACACTAAAAAGGATATTCGGTCCAAGTGTACGAAAATTCTATGCGAATGTTTGCAATAGGAAATTTTAATTTAATGGTCAACGGTTAAGTTCAAACGTTATTTTTTAATGAACAGAGAAGGGTATTCGATTACCTAACAAACCTACTACCGGTGCCGTTCGGACGGCGAAACAACGTTAATGATAGTGCTTACGACAGAATCGTAAAAAAGTAAAGTAGAGTATAGACAAGAAAGCCGGGCATACTTTGCACCACAGATATTCTTCGCTTCTCGGGTCAAATACTCTTGGTGGGAGTGTAGCAATTTAATAAGACGATTCTGAACGAATGAAGCTAAAAATACAAAGAACAATAATAGTCGTCGTGTTCATCACACCCATTAAGAGTATCTGACCCGAGGAGCGAAGAATATCCGTGGTACAAAGTATATTCGAATTTCTTTTATATATTTTACTTTGATTTTTTTTTTTTTTATCTAATAAATATAGAAACGAAAAAATAATTACTTAATGAGAAAAAGAAAAGTGTTAGAAAAATTTTCAGAGTTTTTTTTTTACATTTTCAAAAAATTCTTGTGTCAAAATGTTTCTCATATTATTGTCTATCTATGTTTAAATTTTCATAAAGTTGAGATCAAAAAAATGATGGTTTCCAAGTCTTATTTTGAATCAAATTTTGGGTAGTTTTTCCAAAAAAAAATTTTTGTGGTGGAAGAAGGGTCAAGCGCATTTCAAAACTAGGCTTTTGAATTCGTGCGAATCGCGTGCTGAATATCTGCACATTTTGTTTATAGATTTTCAATTGTGAGGGGATGAGGGGGCTAACCAAACGTACACGAATTCCAACGAACTATACAAATAATTAGGTATAACTAACATGAAAAAAATACGGTACGAAAATTCTCCAGAGCTTTAAAATTCTAAATACGATTGTGCCCGCGAGATTATCGTGAAAAAAATAATGAATTCTGCACAAAAATGTTGAAGACTCCTGGTCTAGAGCATAATGTAATTAAAAAAAATTTTTGGTCAAAACTTTTGGAAAAGTATTTCTGTGCGTTTAACGTGTAGGAAGAAATGAAAAAAGAAGAAAAAAAGAAACTTCGTCATAAAACACTAGCTTGTTCACTTTACTCTCTGAATAAAAAATTAATGACATGTAAAAAAAAAAAAAAAAAAATTGTTGAATTATTAATTATTAATTTGTTATTATAAATTATTATGCTCACTCTCCCTATAAGTTTTTTTGAACTCAAAGCGTATTTTTATATTAACTTAAATATTTCATTTTTTTTTCTTTTTTCTTTTTAACATTTATGAATATCATAAGAATATCAACGAGTGTGTGGAAAAAATGTCGAGACAAAACCGCGTACGGTCTACGGTGTTGACTTCACATCAGTAAAATATATTTTTTTTTCACCCCATCCCCTCTCCTCTGAGCTACGCTACCCCCGGATTCCCCGCCGCCGCAGTCTCACTTTATATTACATCATTCGACGTTTCTCCTCGACTCGACAGCGAGAATTATTCCCGTTAATCGTTTTTTTTTTTTCTTTTTGTTTGTTTTTGCGATTTTTATTCGCCGATAAGCAGCGAAGCGACGGCGTCCGCAAGTGTCTCTCGGCTTAGAGACCACGCCACGCTATGGCCGGGCCGAAGTTTTGACAGCGAAACATTCCATTCGACGGCACCGTGAACATTATTAATACAATATCTACGCGGGCCCGTCTCCGCGCGCGAATTAATGATTTGCCCGCGGCGCGAGATACGCGAGGTGAGCGAGTTCTTGATCATTAATCAGCCGAAACCCCGGGGGAAACGTTCGCCGGCGCGCGCGTTTTAAAAACAACAAAAATATCCTGTGGACGCGTCGTATGTATTGTACAATACGAATTTCCATGATAAAACAAATACAAGTGTGTCGGCAACATTCCATTTTCATGACCCGATCGCGCGGTGCCGCCTTTCGCTTCATTTCTTTGGACCAAAAATTATTATAATATGTTCTATGTTTTTATCACGAAATTTTCATTATTTTAGTTTCCGAAAGAAGCGAAGAAGTTAATGTTGTTACAATGATGTTTGTCTTTTTTTTTTTTTTTTTCCTGTAAACCCTTTTCCGTGTAGATATACATATCCAAAAGTTTCGATCAGTAACTTTTTGAAACCATATTCGCCTCTAGTCGGTACTTTAAACAATACATTCTTTTAATTTCTCAATTCTTCAATTTTATTTATTTATTTATTTTTTTTTTTGAAAAATAAAAACTACACAAAATTTGACAAAAAATACTCGAAAATCATCATTTTTTGATCCAAACTTTATGAAAATTTAAACATAGACAAACAATAATATGAAAAACATTTTGGCGCAAGAAAATTTTGAAAATGTGAAAAAAAAATTTTAGACATTTTTCTCATTTAATTTTTCCCCCTTTATTTTTTACATATAAAAAAAAAAAAGAATATTCAAGTAAAGCAAAGTGTAGACAAGAAAGCCGGTTATACTTCGCACCACGGATATTCTTCGCTCTTCGGGTCAGATACTCTTGGTGTGTGTGTGTTGAAAACGATGACTATTATTGTTCTTTATACTATTAACTTCTTTCGTTCAGAATCAGTGGGAGACGGGAATTTTTTGGTTTTGTATCGTACTCAAAACAATGGATTTTGTAAATAAATACTTAATAAATATAACCTACCACGTGAAATGGTCGTAAAAAGTATCAAATAAATTTTAAACGCCTAATTCATTGTTATACGATCCGATGCTACTCACAAACGCTTACGGACAATAATTTTATATTAATTATAATATCGAAATTAAGTAATCGTGTGTACGTATAAATAACAATATTAGTTAACGAGTTTCTAATTTCGATTTTTGTTTTGTTGCAGGTACGTATTCATTTCAGTCGAAACTCGATTCGAGTCTATCCGTGAAAAAGTTATTCCATTACAGCGTTTTCGTTTGAATATGATCTGTAAGTAGAATTTCTATCTTACGTTCAGTAAAAGCTATTGGAAGTCAATAGAAAAGTACCTCTCTTGAACTTAAAATTAACAATGAATTAAAAATGAAAAGCACTGTTTCGATCATACTATATAGTATAGTAAAATAAAAATTTACTAAAATTAGGATTGCAAGTTTTGTGTTATTATTATTATTATTATTTTTTAATATCACTTATTTAAGAGAGAAAAACCAAATTCTTCAAAATTCTAACGCAAAACATTTGTAATTAATTGATACACAACTTAGATTTTTTCAATACCATATTATTACCGTTGGTAATATTAAAGAAATATTGCAACTAGTTTTATAGAATTAAAAATAATACAACAAAAATCTTTCAAAAAAACGAATAATTCCGTGTTTTTCAAATAGTCAACATTTTACCCAATAGTGGATAAGTTTATTGAATCGTGTTAAACCAATATGACAGTATATAACAGTATATAGATATTGCTTTCAAAAAAAAAAAAAAAAAAATCTCAATATTTTTTCCAATATAGCCTTACAAAGGGCTATTAAAAAATATGTGCCTAGAACATAACGTGGACTGACAGGGAAGAATGAGTGCTGTGCACGTGCACCACCTGCTACTTCAAGTTGATCGTAAAAAATAATACATTTTATGTAGACGTTTCTTTAAACGAATACATTTCACAAGATCAAAAATAACAATGAAAACCCGGACATATTTCTCACCATGGGTATTCTCCGATCTTCGAATGGGATCCACGTAGGTGGGGGTGTATCGAATTTCAAAGAAACGATAAATCGTTTCAATTCAACAAAATTACTTTGAGTGAAGCTTCAGTTTATTCAAGACAATTATTTAACTTAAAAATGATAAAGTTTGTTATTATTTCTCAAAAAAAAATATATTTTTACTTTACTCGGCTTGTTTTGCATTTCGTTATTAACCAAGAAAGGGGAAAAAAACATTTTTGATGAGAAATTAAAGTAATAAAAAAAAAATTAATAATTTTTCATGTTATCAAAAATTTTCATACACCAACATTTTACTCGTAATATTATCTATGTATATTTATATTTTTATAAATTTTGGATGACAAAAAAAAAAAAAAGAGATTTTAAATGCGTTTTCGTCAAAATTCGGGGAGTTTTTTTAAATTGTGGAAAATCTATTGAGAATTTTGAAGAATAACCTCTTGAAAGTATCATCAAGAAGCGAATAATTGTGATTGAAAAAGTCGCTGGTTGAAACTCTTGGACAAACAATTTAAGTACGAAAAGTATTTACTGAAAAAGAAATATTAACATCAAACGTTATTACCAAAACACTTGTTTTTTCACTTCTAGTAGTACCGTTTGACTTTGGGCATCTTGTTTATTTAAAACACACATTCTCGAGCGCATAACACAGTAATTAATTGTGAAAAAAATTTGTTAATTTATTAATTATTTGTCTAACGGTTCTACGACCTTTGACACTTTGACTTTTGTAGCAAACATAATGTGTACTAAATACCATTCCGAATGTGAAACGATAAACAATGATCGACAAATCGTGACCTTAAACTAATAATTATTGACGGCATTCTCAAACATTTACAAATATCCAAAGGTTGTGCGACGGTGTTTATAAAGTACGCAAACGGCTTAAAATCGGAAAACAATTTTAGAATAAACAATAATTATTGTTTTACAAAATGTTTGTATACCGATGTGATGTAACGTACACGTGAGAGAATAATATGTCATTATGTATATTACAGTCTGTTGTGAGGAAATTGTAAAGGCAGTCATTTTTCAAAAAAAAAAATTAAATAAAGAGAAACCGATAGTAAACAAAAGATTAAACTAGTTGTATGACTGATTATTGTCACTTATTATTGTCACTGGGGAAAAAAAAAAATAAATAAATAAGTGTTAGAACTAAATATTTAATTTTGTTTTTCCTGTCGTCAAATTTTATCCGAATTGATCTACAGAGTTTTTTCGGGATAGGGGCGAAATGGCAATTTACAGTAACATGTTGCACGAACAACAAGTACAACGTTTCACTGAGTAAGCTTGTATTAGATATCAGGTCATAAAATTAAAAATCACCAAAATCTTGCGACCGAAAACACAAATTTCCGATATTTTCTGATTTCTAAATGATATGTATTTAAATTCGATTGATTAATAATTTACTGAATTCGAACAGGTACTAGATTGGTAAATCGTAGCGCAAAATTGAAGAATATTAATAACAATTATTTTTGGAATCACGGTACAGTAAATAAATCAATTTTGTTTTAAAAAAATGTCCAATTACATATTGATTTTTTCGTAATTTTTTATCGAATTTCTTAATGTCAAGTAAATATGCAAATATTTACTGACATTATTTCGATGGCTTCATGACAAAAGGGGCTGAGTGATATTTTTCGGAGTTTTTAGGAGAGCAATAAAACAAATTTTCCGTTATTTTTAATCTCAAACTCTGATAACTCTTTTTAAATTGAAATAACGCGTTTTCTTTATAAGTACATTTTTAAATAACAAGTTTTTTGTTGTGATTATGGCTATATAACAATTTTCAATAAGTTTTAATCATTATTGAAGTGTAAGAAACAATTTTTATGAAATAATATGAATTTTTGTCATTTGTACCCCAATATTTTATCGTTTTTATATTTTTTGTTTTATCCCCTATTTTTTTTTCACATACATTAAAAAGTTTAGTAAAAAAATACAATTTTATTTGTAGGTAAGTTTCTTATGATATATATATATATATAAAATGAGAATGAAGAAATACAAATTAATTTAATTTCTATGTGAAAACAATCTCTTTGAAACAATATTTCAAACGTATACACATTATTGTTAATAACAATTTAAGACAATCAATGGATAGAATTCTATATTATGAGTTTGGAAAAATAGTAAATAGTTACTGAGAAGTCAATTATTTGTTTATTGGAACTAGTCAAGGACCTTTTATAATGCTTGTCTTTTGCTTAATGCGGTCCTGATGATTTTATAAATTACGAAAATGTCACTTGTTGCCCACATTTTTTTTTTTTTTGATATTAACCGTGTTTAGACCCTAAAAATGTCACTTAGACTTATGCTCTTGAACATAAACATTATGAAGCGCCGTTTGTATCCTAAATTTAAAAATCTGATTATTCGTTGTGAAATAGTCACTCTGATGTACCAGCGATACGTTGTGATGATACCCCGTAGTCCCCTCCACCCTGTAATAAATGAAATGACGCTTAGACACCAACTGTCGCTCAGCCCTTTTCGTCGTGAAGTCGTCGATTTATAATCACTAAAAGGTTAATAATTAGTTCCATTGTTTCTCCTGGAAAACGATGTCAGAAAATGATGACTATCTCTTTTTTTAAAAAATCGGGGAGAAAAAAAAGACGGACATACTTCGCACGATGGGTGTTCTTCGCACGACGGGTGGGATTCTCTTGACGGGTGAATTGAATTTTAAAGAAACGATAAATCATTTCTTCAATAAAACGATTCCGAACGAAGGAAGTTAATAATATAAAAAATAAATGAGGAAAAAAAAAAGTTAGAAAAATGTCCAAATTTTTTTTTTCACATTTTCAAAATTTTCTTGTGCCAAAATGAAAAAAAACATGAAGAATTGAAAAATTCAAAAAATTACATCCCTAAAGTACCACCCAGAGGCAAATTCGGTTTCAAAAAGTTACTCTTCTGGACAAGTATTTCCATACGAAAAGTTGTACACAGAAAAAAATAAAATAAAAATAAACATCATTGTAAAAACACTAGTTTCTTCACTTCGTTCGGAATCTAAAATGTTATTCAAACATCGGGGACGGAGGAGCGTTAGACCTTTTTTCACCCCTTCTGTACACGCGCCACCGACGGTCGTTTTGTTATTTATTCACTAAACCGCGGTTTCATTATTTAGCCGGTCGTTATTGGCGCGAGTCACGACCGTTTTTTTTTTACAGATTGTTTTTTACAGATTTTACAGATTGTCCGGGTGTTTCAGTCGTCGAACAGTGATGTAGGTGTATATTATAGTTAACTTATCGATTACGCCGCCGTGTCTACAGAAAAAAATCGGTTTCGCTGTAAATAAAAAAAAAAAAAAAAACAAAACAAAACAAAAAAAAAACCGTTGTAAATACATTGTACGCGATTATACGTAACTAGAGCGCGTATTTTTATGCATTTAAAAGTATCGAAATATGCCATATAATAATATGCAATCAAAACCATGAAAATATGTAAAAAATACGCACCATGCAGTCAAAATTTTGAAAATATGTGAAAAATATACAAGAATTTTTAATTTATTTAAAATTTACAATAAAACTTATAACAGTTAATTATGTACTTAAATACTAAATAAAAAAAATTTAGGGGGATTTTTGAACTTAATTTTTTTTTAAATTGTATTCATTATTAAAATTAATAATCATATTGCATTTCAAGTTTTTCTTCTGTGAAGCCGTGTCGTATTATCGGTTAACGTATTTTTAAAGACTGAGAACGACTGAGTTCGACTAAATATTTATATATATATATATATAAATTATTATTTAGTAACTATGAAATTTAGTTTTAATTTTTCTACTTGAAAATATATTATTTTATACGTTTTTAGATTCTGAGCGAAGTGAAGAAGCTAGTGTTTTTACAATGATGTTTATTTTTATTTATTTTTTTTTCTGTGTACAACTTTTCATATAGAAATACTTGTCCATTCGATCAATTACTTTTTGAAACCGGATTTGCCTCTAGATTGT
The DNA here is from genome assembly GCA_025469315.1 of Stegophylla sp. TES_Ste_2020. Taxonomy (NCBI): domain Eukaryota; kingdom Metazoa; phylum Arthropoda; class Insecta; order Hemiptera; family Aphididae; genus Stegophylla; species Stegophylla sp. TES_Ste_2020. The sequence continues at coordinate 35,063 of JAIPRM010001738.1, forward strand.
ACTTTAAAGAGGTCATTTTTTGAACTTCTCAATTCTTAAATTTTTTTTTTTTGAAAAAACTACCCAAAATTTGGCAAAAACGACTCGGAAACCATCAATTTTTGATCCGAATTTTATGAAAATTTAAGCATAGATTGAAAATCCTATAAAAAAGATATTGGCGCAAGAAAATTTTGAAAATGTGAAAAAAAATTTTGGACATTTTTCGAAAATTTTTTTTTTTTCTTATATTATTAACTTCCTTCGTTCAGAATCGTTTTACTGAAGAAATGA
>JAIPRM010001739.1:0-35329 GCA_025469315.1 Stegophylla sp. TES_Ste_2020
AAACATAATGCATGGATACACGATTCTTTTATACATGAATATTAACAGAACAAATCAACAAGAGTTGTTAAGATGAAGCATAATCGATTTTATGACATTTGAATTTAGTTTTAATGTACTTTAATTTGTAGTAAATTTCATAATTGCCTTTTTATAAAAAATAAATGCTTTTTTTGCCTTTTTCAGATTTTAAGTGCTATATTTATTATTGATATTGCCTTAAAATCCGAACCCTAATCATCATAATGATTCCAACTGTAACCTCAACTAAACAATTTTTATTTACTTTTTTTTTGTTCACAAAATATTACACTCAATAATGGTATTTATCATACATTTTTTGATATTCTGAGTAAAGTGAAAAAGCTAGTATTTTTGAAATGATGTTCGTTATTATTTTTTATCGTATTTTCCGTGTACAGTGTACACATTTTTGTATAGAAATACGTGTTCAACAATTTTTAACAGCAACTTTTTGAATAAGAATTTTCCTCTAGATGATAAGAGGCACTTTTCGAAATTCTAATTTGTTTTTTCAAAATTTAGGAAAAACTACCCAAAATTCGATAAAAACACATTTGAAACTTTATTTTAAACACAAATTTTTTTCAAATTTAAATATAAATAGACAATAGTATGAAAAATAATTCGGAGACAGAAATTTTTAATATGTAATTTTTTTTCATTTGAAACTTGATGTTCTCATCAAATATTTTCTTTTTTTTTCATTTTTATTTTTTTCAATAAAACCGTTATAATTTTTATAATTTAAAATGCGCTCAATATTATTATTTTTTATTTAAAGATTCCTCACGTGTTTTCTACATTTGACTTAATTTTCATAAATGTTGTCCTTCTGAATTCATTTTTACGATTACCTATTAAAATTCTAGAATTACAGCTAAAATTAAGGTTAATCTAAATAATTACAGATATATCTTCCTTATTAGGTATTACGCAACATATAAAATTTATTGTTTTTAGAGCGGAAAATTGTATACTCGAGTATCTAATATTATTACAATTTATATTTACGTATTTGTTGAAATCAGTTGTGCAAATTTTTGATCATAAGAGTTTTAAAATTCAAAATTTTAAAATTAATTATTTTCACGTATATTTAAATAGACACGATTTATTCTGTTAATGTCTATTCCATAAGTGATATTTCTCATAGTTATATTTTAGAAATGTCATCAAAACCTTATTTTAGATAAATATTTAATAGAACGTAAATATGTTACAATTGATATAATCAATATAAAATTGACAATATTTGATATTTATAATTTACTGAAGTTCCACTCAGAATCGTTTGATTGAATAAATGATTTATACTTTTTCTTTTTTAATTTAACACATTTGCCGAAAGTATCTCACTCTTATTATTCCTATACTAATTATTTTATTTATACATTTTCATAGTTTACGGTTTCTTTAACATTCAAAATTATAAATAAATACTTACAAAATATAAAATAAAATAACTCATTAAAAATAAATGTATGTACTCGTAATATTCAAAAACATATTGTGACAGCTAGTCGACAGATGGTGGATGTAATGTCAATGTCAATCTAGATAATAATGTATATTTTTTTTTTTGAAATAAATATTTTTACCTGTAATATCCGAGTTGCATTGAGCGATTAATGTTTCTATAATATTTTCAAATAAGAAACGTCACAGGCGATCTGATAAAATATTTTTATAAATCGAGAAACTTCTGTTGAGAAGCATCAACAGAAATTGTGGACAAGAATTATTTAAAATACGCCATGTCTCCCGATGTCATAACTTCCGAAAGTCCTTGAATTAAAGTTTCTTCACCTCGTAAAACCGTGTGATACAGTTTCAAGTAGTTCGGTGTGTTTTCTCATTTGCTATCGACCCATTTACTTATTTTACCTGAAGCTTGTTTAAATATTTTGTTTTGAATTATGCATTAAAATAATCGATTCTAATAGTCACATGTTGGCTTTTTTTTATTAGATTATACTAAGTAATTGGTACTGAATATCCAACATTGATTCTTATAGTATAAGTTAGACGACAAATATTTTTATGAGATTGAATAAATCTTCCGAAAATTTTCCAGAAAGCATTGAAATGAAAAAATAAACAAAAATTAATCCATAAAATAGGAAACTTATAAAAATGTCAAATATCGCTAGCGAAATTATACGGGGAGAGGGGGGGTGTAAAATATCACCGAGGTAATTTTCACGGTTACGCCGGCGTAGTTCGATCCAAGTCTGATCTATTAGAATTTTGAATTTTTAAATTGCTTTAAAATCTTTTCCTATACAAATGGATATAGTTAAAGTATTAATCATTTGTATCGTATATTTCGTGAACACAACGGGTACACGTTGTTATGCAGTGTAATATATATACGTTTTGTAATATTATCATTTTAGAATTATTATAAAATATGTTTAGAAAATATTCACTGCATTTTATAAGGATACACTTTGGGAAAAAAATCATGGTTTTATTTCGAAAATGATCATATTTTTGTATATACAAATATTTAATAAGGGATATTCATAGGTCCCCCCCTCAAAGGCTGAGGACCTCGGTTATGTTAGGTTTGCTGTACGCCCCGCCGGATTCGTAACTGCGGCCATTAATGCGTTATGAGTTAAAACGATATTTATCCCGGTGAATACTGTCACCGGTTTTCAACCGACTCTCCAGATTTCCTAAAAAATATGATTCACGAAACGTCTCGGTTTCAAATATGCAGAATTTTCTTAATCTATCGTTAGTGTATAACACGATCACGGTTTACGAAAGATTTAACGATTCAACGATCACATTAGTTTTAAATGACAAACTAAACAACTCGACCACGTATAACAGAGATTGGTAACTACAATTTACTAACGTCCAATTTTTTTTGAACTCAAAATTAAGCTGGCAAAACAGAAAATAAAAAGGAGCGGGGCATACTGAAAATGTTAATAATTGGCACTTATATTATTTACTTAAAAATTAAAATTATTATGATCATCGAGGGAATTAAGAAATAATTACTTTTTCTTTAACATGGAACTTAAATGTTAAATTTAACGTCATTTTGATGTGAGTATTGAGAACGTGTGACTGATGATAACTGAGCAAAATCGAGCTTTAAAGAGGAAATACGAAACAGGTGTCTATATGTTTCTCCGGTTAGATTTGGTTTGCTCGATATTTGAAAACATCAATGCCGGATCTACGGGGGAGGGGGGGGAGAGGCAAGTGGGTATCATTGCCCCGGGCGCCGTCGGTACGAGGGCCCTCTTAAATTTCTGAAAAATCGAAAAGCTTAGTTTGGGTATATTAAAAATGTATAAATGTTTCAATTTTTTTTTTTTTTTCATTTAAAATGTTTAAACTTGAAAATTTATATAATATTATATATTATTTATGAATTTATATACCTAACTATTTTTATCTGACGTAGATAATATCTTAAAGTTCATAAAAATGATTGATATTATAGAAAAAAAAATTGTTGTAACCCCCTCTTCACCCCAAGGACTCCATTTCCACATATGGAGTGCACACTTAAAGGCACAGCATTTTTACTTGCTCCGGGAGTCAAATGTCCTAGATCAGGCACTGGAAAATATAAGTCGTTCTGAACATGAATAATGTCACATTATTTCAATGTGAAATCTCGTAGAAATACATGATTTTCAATCGATAAAAACTCCCCCATAATCAGTCAATCTATCGGTTTACGAATATTGACGGGTACCTAAACGTTTTCAAATAATCGAATCAAGTAATTCTTATTTGTACAGTGTTTAATTTCGAAACGTAGCACAGACCAGTTAAAAACGGTACGCGGGCCTCCAGTTGTCTATCCCTGACTTATTATATATATATATATTTTTTTTTTTTTCTTTTACAGTTATATATATATATATATATATAAAGAGACTAATTTTTGCCCAGAAACTCTTTCTACGAAAAACTAATCAGGTTTTATTATTATTTGTTTGTTTTTGTCCCCCGGTTTCACTAAATGAAATTATGGTAACCCTGTTTACTCAACACCGTCGCGTATACGTTATATACACATACAGCCTCCGTTGAACGAACGCGCGTTGTTCATCGGAGGCGGCGAAGGGGCGAGTCGTTTTCGGAGATCGATTTTCTCTCCACCGCGCCCAACGATGTTTTACGTATTATATACATTGTTTGTGCTCTTCGCCACAAAGTTGGGGGACGGACCGCGTGGCCGAATGCACGCCACTTATTGTATTATATATTATCGTGTGTATATTGGATTCGAGTCACCGCCTGCCGCGATACGCATATATAGGTATCACATCGACCGCACGCGGTAGGCCTCGGTGGTCGATTCAAAGCGGTTAAAACCAGATTTTTTTTTTTTTCATTTTATTTACCAACGATATGACGAGTTTGTAAAACCAATACCCCATAGCGCGTAAGTTTTTTTGTTTTTAGTATGACCGTTGGAAAAACTAATATGAAAAAGCCGGACATACTACGCACCATATGGATATTCTTCACTCCTCAGATGGGATAATCTCGGTGAGCGTGTTAACGAAAAAATAATACGTTTTGTTAAAAGCTTATGTTCGATTAAATTTGTGATTCTATCGATATCAGTTATGGAAATAACACTAAGCAAATTAAAACACTTATTTAGGTAAATTTTAACTCTTCATTATTGTCGACTTTTATAATTAAAAAAAAAATAAACGGATCTTCATTTATATTTTATACCCTGACGTGAAACCAGATAAAAAGGTACAAGTGATACGACAATATTTAAATATTACATACAATTTATACATTTTAAAAGATACAAGATACAAATGTATCGCAATATGTAATAATCGTATCCCTGAGTATTGGCATGGCAAATCCATAGCACGTGAATTATCTGAGAAAAATCAAATTATTTTATGGAAAAACTGAAAATAAAATTAGAATATTATCAGGACACAGTATTTTTAACTATTTTTACTCGGTGAAAACGATTTATAAATTTATTAATTGTATTTTAAAAGAAAATCAGCACACATTTAAGTGTAAGTAGATTTTCATTGTAATTGTTACAAAAAATGTTTGGTTCACGCAGTCGTATAATAAATATTGATAATCATTTCAATTTCTCGTGAGAAAACGCGTTTGAATTTTTCGAATCCGATCAGATCGGTGCGGAATATAAATTTGTCGAACTTCAAGTCCACTTATTATGCCATACTGCGATATAAAGATTTTTTTTCCCTGATCAAATAGTTTCTTGACACGGAAAAAAGTGCAATACATATTTTATGCCTCAAATAATCACGGAAAGAGGATTATAATTTTTAACTTTTTATAATTTACTCACAAAATTAAATATTATTAAAAGCACCGAAATTATTTTAGCCATTTTAATAAATACTGAGAATTGTTTTTTACTTTTCATTTGAATCACTAAATCATTTAGCACTACATTTTGAATTTAGCTCGTTACGTTATTATAATAACAAACAAACGGCAAATTAAATGCAAATTATTATCGTTAAAAAAAAAAAAAAAAAAGTTTTATCGTTAAACTGTCATGAATAACGGAATACAGTTCCGAGAAATTTAAAACGTTCGCTATACAATTCTGTGCCACGATCAATGTCAAACAAATGATTTTCAAATCGTACATAAAGGAATGAAAATTTCTTTCTGAATTCATGAAAAACATATTATTACCTATAAATGTATGATTGCTCAAATAAAATAGTTTTGTTTTTAATATTAAACGAATTTTCGCGTAAAAATTCACTAGACACAAAAATGTTTCGACTTGAAATGGACCGAAAAATAAAAATAGATACGACTTTCTCTAACGATTTGAACATTAGAACGACAAAGCCGTAGGACCGGATTTATGATTCATCGTTTATTTTCGGCCATCTGAGCGACAGAGTAATTTTAACTTACGACTTAATATTTTAATCCGAGGTACTCGTATACCCCCAGTTGCCCAACTGCGTTCGGTACAAAAATCTTGACTCGTAATTCTGTTTTAATCACTTAAGTTTGAAAAACGACGTCACATCGCTGGATGGTGGGGCCTGCTGCGGGGATTTGCATGATAATTTAAAGCGGTAGAGGGTACCAAATGTAAATTTCATTGCATCGCCATCGCGTTGAATTAGCGAAACACCCCGGTGTTAACAAACCCCTACACTAGGAATTCGATATCACTTCGAAAACGACTCTCGGGTACGGAATTCAACACATTACCAACACGAATCACGTCCATGTGGAGTGCATATAATGTTCAGTGATGACCGGTGCTGAAGCTGCCGATAAGAAAGATTTCCAATTATTATTGTTGTTTCATCCATAATTTATGCTGTTAATGTGGCCCGTAGTATAGAGTTTGAAAATTGAAGAGTTGAAAAAAAGTGAATTTATCGAATTAATCCCATCGATTTGTTTGAAAATCCTTTTAAAGTGGATCCAGAAAATATCGAAACTTGTCTAACTATTGTTTTAAAAAAATAATTTTTTTTTTTGAGTTCTGAAAATCATAATGAGTTACATTAAAATCTATCTGAAATATATCAATCATTCGTTCAGCAGTTTTTTCCCAGTATATCTTGTACGTTCGGTTCAACGTATATTTGTGAGAAAGCATTTTCAACTATTAAAATCAATAAAAGTAAAACTCAGTCTCGCATAACATGTGATTTCTAGCTACCTAATTAGAACCTAATATCAATGTTTTTTGTGAACCAAAACAAGGTCAACACTTACATTAAAATAACCCTTATAGTATTTATTGAAAATATTAATATTTTGCAAAATTATTTTAGATTCTGAGCAAAGCAAAGAAGTTTATGATTTTAAAATTATGTTTATTTATTTATTTTTTTAGATCCTGAGATGATCGAAGAAGCTTATAATGTTTATTTTTTTTATTTTTCTAGAAACACTAAGATTGTACTTTAAAGAGGTCATTTTTTGAATTTCTCAATTTTTTTTTTGATGAAACCATCATTTTTTGATCCGAATTTTATGAAAATTTAAACATAGATAGAAAATCCTATAAAAAAGATTTTGGCGCAAGAAAATTTTGAAAATGTGAAAAAAAATTTAATGTAATCGTTTTACTGAAGAAATGATTTATCGTTTCTTTAAAATTTAATACGCCCGTCAAGAGAATACCACCCGTCGTGCGAAGTATGTCCGGCTTTTTGTGTTATTGTTTTATCATTAATCATAATGCATAATCAACATGTGAATTACTCGTTCTACCTGTAAGATGATTTTACTCTTTAGACTTAATTTGCTTCGTATTCAAAAATGTTTATTGACAGTTGATATTAGTCGTTCCAAGTGCATATAACATTTTCAATGCAAAATCTCGTAAAATTGGATGTTTTTCGATAAGTGTAAATTTTTAAAACTGCATTCTATTGTCTAGTGATGTATTATAAATACAGAGTGGTAAACGTTTTTAAAAAATTGTATCAAGTTATTTATTTATTTATTTTAAAAAATTTTAAAGGTAGCTTGGGCTAGATAAAAATATTACGCAGACTACAAGTCCACTGTTAAACGACATTGAAATTAATTGATAAACGTAATAATAGTATATTGTGTGGAAATGGCGGTAAATGAACAATAATTATTGTACGAGCCGCAGGAGAGTTCTACATTACACCCAAGACTGAAATTGTCTTCCCGCACAAGCCCACATAATATTCTATTTTTTGTTACACCTCATATATTTATAATACTCCTTGGCCAATTTTTATTTTTCCAAGCTAGCGTCATAGATAATAAAGATATGGATAGGCTACTGATATAACAATTATATGTAAGGCGATGTTCCTAGAGGGGCAATAAAAGGGGAGGAAAACTGAGGCGATTTATCAGTTATTGCTTGACCGCCAATTTCACAACTGATAAGAATATTATATAATATATATATATATTGTATGGTATTATTATTTGATTGAAAATTTTAATACTCTACAACAGTGGTTTCCAATTAGCATAATGCCAAGAACCCCTAGCTAGAATTTAAATTGGACCAGGGACCCCCTTCTATGAATAAGCTTGTGGAAATTCTCTGCTTTCTGTACATGTCTAATATGTTTCAGCTTAATTTAAACATGAAAATTTAAAAATATTCTCTTTATAATTTAGTTCAATAAACACACCTGTTTGTAATAATATGAATACACATTTTCTCAAATAAAAAAAAAATAAAATAAAATACAATAAAAATAGCTGGTTTCATCCTGACTAACAAAACCGTGGACCCCCTAACATCGACCAACGGATCCTTGGGGTTCCGCGGACCACCAATTGGGAACCACTGCTCTACAACAGCAACTGCTAAGTGCTAAAGAGTATAGATAAAATCATAGATGCAGCTGTTTAAACAAAAATAATTAGTTTAATCATGAAAAAAAGAAAAAAAACGCCTCGCTTTTGAATCAATCCTGGAACACTGATAAAGTAAGAATAGCCTATCCATATCTTTATTATCTATGGCTAGCGTGCTAGTGTATAAAAGTTCTACCTAAGTGTATCCAATGCAGTCGACCGAGGTTTTAATTTCTCTGGATTGCCGTTTTTCTAAATAATATATTTTATGCTTTCGAAAATGAAAACAACGACTGTCAACAGCTATAATATCAACGAGTTTCTAGGTAACTCCCAACACTGCTGGATTAATGTCTCGTGTTTGAGTCGTAAAAATCGAGGTTAATATTATGATCGTTTTATCGTTTGGTCATAATAATATACTCGACGTTTCGATGATCTTGAAATGTAACCGAATGCAATAATTGTAAGCTATTATGAAATACATACATGCAATATTAAAACAATAAGATTTGCACCGCGTCGAATATTTGTGGTAGTTATGGATTATATTATGACGTGTTCGGCGTGGAGAATTCGATAACATTATTTATTACACATTCATTTTATTCATCACCTTGTACCGAAAAAATATTTTGATTATGGAATGTAAATAATAATAATAAAAACATTCAACCGAGTCGGATTCATGCTATGAAAAGAAATAGCTGCCTTGAAAATCCACATGTTTACGATATCATCATATTTTTCTATATCTCTCAGTGATTTTAGTAAACACAGTGTCTGTTTTTTATGCGATACATTCATATTTTCTTAACAGAAAAGACTGTTCACGTTCTACCCTTATTAGCATTCTTTTGAACGTCAAAGCAAACCCTAATAAAACCACGAAAAAATAACGATATGAAATTGTACGCGGCAACATTTTTTGTCCTGGAACGTATCAAAAAGGCGTGTTCGTTTACGTGTCAGTACTATTATCAGTAGGGATGAAATTCTAATGACTGAAAAGAAAAGAAAAAACATCCTCCAATAAGTTAATTAGAAACGTATTCATAAGAGCTTAACATTTTTAAAAGAACGATATTAGGTACAAGATTTTTCTCTAATTTTTCATTCACTAATCATTTTAAACCTACTTGATATCACATTAGTTCATTTTTCATTTTTATGCTTCTAGAAGTAGGCACTTCACGAGTTAATCTAATATATGATAACAGAGATAATCATTGCACAACAAATTTTTTGTTACAAATTTTGGAGTATTCAGTTTTTTTTTTTTTTTTTTTTTTTTAATGAAATTCAAGCGACGTATACAATTTCCTCTCGTGTTGTTGCAAAATCAAATTTATTGTAATATATTTTATTTTTACCTAAGATGTACTGCAATAAATAATACGAATGATATTTGTTGTTTTTTTAATTATTTAAGTCCACAATATTATTATACAACGCGTTATATTAGAACAATACAATAATATTTACATCTACAATAAATCCTCCGAGAATAAGAATATAGTTTTGTCATGTTAATTATACAGCTTAAATTTTGAAAAAAAAGTCTTATGGATGGGTGGAGAGTTATAAGTCATAAGTCACGAGTGCAGGTTTTTTGTTTTCGAATAACGATGAGTCGTAAAGATAAAGCAAACAACGCAATGAACAATAACATAAGATGGTTTTGTGACTAATTTGCATATATTATTTCTGACTGCGATCATTAAAACGTAATAAAAATAACAATAAAAATCAAGAGTGAGATAATAATGGTTAGGGCAGTTTTCGTACTCCATGGTTTCACTCTCCGGAAAAGGTCGACCAAGTGGTGGGTGTATCAGATGAACGACTTTTTACGACCTAGACACCATAGTTTCTTGTGTTATATATTTTATATTTAAATTCAAAGTAATGATAAATCATTGCATTCGGAATATGATGCTAAGTGAAACTCAGGGGATAAATATATATTACTATTATAGTTTCCTCATGAATTCAAAAACCTAAAGTTAATGATTGGTGTTCTTTTTAAGTCTTGGGAAAGAGCAATAAGTTTTAGAATAATGACAAAAAAAATCAAAGTAGATTTTACAATTTATAAAACTAATTTATCTTGCATTATTTACACTTTAAAAACGACAATAATAATAATAATAATATTAAATAAAAATTAACTAAACAAATTTTTATAAAATTGTGGACATTTGTACACGTCTATAGATAGGTGTGTAGGTTACATTATGTATACACAGGTTTACATAGGTATCCAGTGTATCTTAACTTGTGTGTGTGTGTGTGTAATATTAATTAATAATGTAATATAATTAATTGTCAAATCAGGCGTTTTTCTAAATGCAGAGGCAAATAGTCAAATAATAGAATATTTATGTAATTTGATTATCCGCCTAGGCATTCAATTTAATACAAGGTACCAAGTTTCATTAAGTTCGATAGAACCAATTATTTTCTTTTATTTGCGTTCAAGTGTGAATTACTTAATAATGCTAACTATTTAAACGGTTATACGTACGTATAGAAAAAAAAAGGTTGACTTATGGTTTATTCAAATCAACTAAACACATACGTGAGTCAGGTCATATTGAATTTTCAGGTCTTAATATCATGAATTCAATACTTTATGAAATAAAAACTTTAAAAAAATGGGAAATTTCCAATATTTTCAAAATTTTATACATAACTTAAAATTGATTAAATGTTCATGAAATATCGATGTGACCATTTTAAGTGGTTGGTGAATAATTCAAGTTTCTAATCCCATTATTTTTAAATTATTATTTTACCGTTTTTTGTAAATTGTTCGACAGATTTTCTTTGTTTTCGGAAAAGTATTGAGAATTTTGAAAAATTACTTCTTTAAAATACCATCTATGTGTGATTTCCAATTTATAAGGTTTCTGAAACATTTAGACTAGTATTTCTATATGAAAAAAATGTTAATGGACGGGGGGAAAAAAAATAAACATCATTGTAAAAACACTAGCTTCTTCGCTCCACTCAAAATGTAAAACAAAAATTAGGCTAAAATATGAATTTTTTTAATTTAGTTCACTCTGATAACCTTATGCAATGTATAAAATTAATTCACTGCTATAGGAAAAAACGGAATTCCTTTTCGTAGTTACATGAAAATAGAAAATCGTTTTAATTAGCTTTATAAGTTTTTGGCCTGCAGTATGTTACACAAAATATTATAAGTTTCATGAATGACGCAAAGTGGTCCAAAAAAATAAAAATTGCCATTTTTTAAATAAATATTTCATGAAGTGTCATTTAAGCGATTTTGGTAAAAAAATTGAAGTCTTAACGATCTGTAAATTATCAAAAATGTAAAATCTTTCTAAGTACGTTAATGCAATTTCCAAATTGATACTTAAACAAATTTCGTACTATGACACTTTATATACGTTAAATAACAAATAATACCACTTATTGCACTTACTTTTCGCTTTTTTTGTGCAGTTTATTTATGCTCTTAACTCTATAGAATATAACATTCACTATCACATAAAAGAAAAAAAAATGTATACTTTTTGAATTTTACAATGTTCAAGTATTTATTTTTGAAAAACTGACTGTACATGAAATTCTTAATAACCAAAATAAATTTTAAGTATTTTTAAACTACTAGAAAATAGGAGCATACATAAACAAATTGCACAAAACGAAACAAAAAAAAAAACAAATACTTATTAGTGCAATAAATAATATTATTTGTTATATGAAGTGTATAAAGTATCATGGTATAAAAGTGGTTTAAACTATCAACTAAGAAATTGCATAGATGTTTTTTTCAAGAAGTTTAGATAATATGATTTGACAACCTATATGGCCTACTTGGAAATATTTTACATTTTCGATCCTTAACAAGTCACTAAGACTTCAAATTTATCAAAAATCTGATTTTTTAGCATGACACTATGATATGTTAATTTAAAAAATTCCACTTTTTTATTTTTTTGGATCACTGTGTAACGGAATATGCTTCGTATTTTTTTCCATGTGATTTGTAATTTAAATGCGTTTGTGTTTGTGTTTTTGTTTTACAGATACACTGTCAAGAAGGTGAACGGCACCACACTTACGACCTGGACGAACGCCTCGTGGAATTCGGCACGGCTGTGCACGACAGCGACTTCGGACGGGCCATACTGTACCTGGAGAGTCTGGACGACAGTGACGATCATCAGTACGAGGTAGACGGCATGTGGCAGAACCTGTCGGACATCGGTCTGCAACTTATGAACTTGCCCGTGGCGGCCAGGTGCCTGGCTGGCGTCGGTGACCACTGCAAAGCGTGGTATCTGCAAGAGACTTATAAATTGGCCGAAAAGTTTGCGAAGGAAAACAGTTAAGTACATGAAATATGACTTCAATCCATAATTATTATACATTATAGTATATTGATTACAAGGGGTGGTGAACCATTTTTAGATGTAGTGGCAAAATTTTATTGAGCATTTTTGTATACATTTCATGTGTAACAAAAAAAAAAAAAACTGTACATATTTTGCACCATAGGTATTCATCGCTCCTCAGTTGAGATATTCTTAGTGGGTTTATTAAAAATGACGACTATCATTGTTTTTTATATTGTTAACATACGTTGTTCAGAATCGTATTATTGAAGAAACAATTTATCATTTTTTTTTTTTTTTAATTCAACACACCCGCCGAGAGTATCTGACCCGGGGAGTCAAAAATATCCGCGATATGAAATATGTCCGGCTTTCTTGTCCGTTCTTATTATATGTATATATATATATGCATACATTTCTATTAATTCGTTCGTTATAATATTATAATAGTGTTATTTACTCTTTATTAAGGAAATATCCTGGCCCGACGGCATTTTCACCGGAGATCGTTAGTCACACATTATTGATTTATAATCCGATTGTTTGTTAAATATTCAAAACTTGGTGACGGTCGACTAACGGTATTGGTAAATACTCGGAAAAACACTCTGACCGTAATTGTATAAGTTAAATTAATTACTTATTCGGGGCAAGTCGAACGCGTTAATAAACAATTTCAAAATTTCGCACTTCCGTCGTAGGTACTGAGCGGAAAGAAAACGAAACTTTTTTCCCAGTGAAAACGTTTTGACTCGGGTCGCGTTCGTTTAATGTCAATTTGCAGAAAGAGCCCTGACCACTCGATAAATTTGCCGTTTCTATCTTGATGCCGTCCAACAGTCGCAATTAAACGAAAATAACACGAGGAACGAGAGGAAAATTTTCAGACAGAACGGAGGCGATGGACCGCGGGGTTGAGGAAAGCCTTTTAATGGCAAAACTGATGGTTGCCGCGTCTAAGTACGTACAGCTCTCATGCGTATCACTGCGTCGTACGTCCTAGCTGCGCACTTTATACGTACCTGCCACCGCGCGATATCCATGTGTTTTTTTGACACAATAATAATATTTCAATCGTCAATCACCCCAAATCGAATCACGTTACAAAACGCACTCCGCGAGCGGAACGAGTTTTGCATAACTTCGAAACTTACTTACTTTCGTCCTGCACTCGTCAGTGACGTAATTCGATTACCGAAAATCGTATTCGAGGCGACCGAATATATTATATTGATAATTTTTCTCATTTTGTTCGATATTCCATTTTTTTTATTCAACATTCACTTGTATTCAAATGTAATATTTGAAAACACACTGTCTCTTTGACTTTGCATAAAAATTAAACAATATTAACTAATAACGTGTCATCATATTCAATGTCGGTTTGCAAATAGTTTTTTTTTCGGTTTATAGACATTAGACGCGTAGACTTAATTGAAATTGTAATATATTTCTTTACATCTGTCAAATATCAACCATTTTTAATAATACGTCAAGAGGTAAATAATACGATTTATGATTTATTCCAATATTTAATCGCATGTGTAAATAATATTTATAAACCATCAGTGAAAATTTCAATTTTCTCAGATTATTACTAAATATTTCATATAATAAAAGTCAAGTATTTATTTCGTGAAAAGCGAGTAAGCATGTTATTTAATCATAGTGGTTTTTCGTAATAAGATAATTATTTTCTCAATCAAAAAACGATGTTTTAAAAGTATTATCTAGATAAAATTGTATGCAATAAATTAGGTGTCTGTGGTCAAAAAAATTACCACTGTAAAAAAAAAAAAATTTAAATATAATCTTTGTAAAAGTAAAATGCATTCATTGCTTTGATCAGAACGAAAAAATTATGATACTGATAATCCAGTGATTTTCGGCAAATAAATAAAAAGATTTGAGATAATTCAATTTTTTTTTTTTTTTTTTACCAAGTTAATCATTTTTATCATTTCTGCTTTGTCCATCTTATGCGATTCTCTCTAAAACCAATTATCATTAAATAAAACATATATTTTTTTACATAAAATTAAAAAAAATTAAACTTTTTCTTTAGAAATATGTGTGTATCAAGTATTTACGATATATACGTGGGATTCTTTTTAGTAGTTGGTAAAATTGTATCGTCATTATTTTTGAAGTTATGTTAAAAAACAAAATTAAATTTTATTAAAACTTAGGATATCTATGGCGTATTTAACCGGTTTTCGTAAATTTTTTTGTAATTTTCTCTTATACGTGAGAAAGTATTGAGAATTTTGGAAAATGACGCGTTTAAATTACCATCTGGGTGTGATTTCAGATTTATAAAATTGCCATATACGAAATTTTTGGACAAGTATTTCTAAGTGTTTCCATAAAGTGGAAATAAAAATAAAAATTAACGTTAAAATGTAAATTCAAAAGCTTCTTCGCTTCGTCCAGAATTCAAAACATTAGAACTAAAAATCTTAATTGGTCCGCTCCTTTAACTGGCTGCGTCGGGGGATTCGTGTTAATTACTTCGGCCGCGGAGTAAAATGGTATTGAGGTAGACGAGAGGCAAAGATACTGGATATAGCTTTGTTGCCGTCGTCGTCATTGTCGTCGATTGTGCCGTTCGTTTATTCGAGGACGCGCACGCGTGGTATCATTTCAGCGAGGCCATTTATCTTTCAAGGCGTTCCGGAGAATTCCGGAGAGAATATTTTCCCATTTATAATCACCCAAGTCGTTGCGGGAAATCGCCCGGTCGCGACATTTGCAATTATCATAATTTATCGGGTTGATAAAGAGGCAAATGAATAGTAAGGGATAAATAAATAGAGTAAAGAGCAGCGCGAATAACGAGAACGGAGAAAAAATATGCTACTTACGATAATTCAGCCCATTGCCGACGTCATCGATCGACGCGACAAGAATAATAATAATAATAATTATAATAATTTTTTCGCGGTGTTAACGGCAGGGATCGGCTGATAAACGCGATGCAATCGAGAAGGGAACGCAGAAGACAATCGGATTGAGGTTTCACATTGTTTTCATTATGTTTTTAATCGGTTCTTCTTGTACCTAGTTCCTATCTGTTCCGGATGTCAGAAATCATAATGTACAGAGCCGCCGCCGTCTTAGCCCATGTAGAGGCCCTCTGGGCACACTATGTCATAGTTTTGGGGCTTTTTTAGAAAAAAAAGGCGATAGTGAAAATATCAAAAATTACTCTTGTTTTATGTCTATTGGTTTTATTTAAACGAATTCAAAGGATGTGATTATCTAGTGTTGTTTTAATAATTAGGCTTCCGTCAATGTTAATGATTTATTTCGGAATATTAATTCGAATTTGAATCTTTGACTGGTTCCTTACTTATATTAACGTAACTGATATCGTGAAGTTACAAATAACCTCAAATATAAACTTTTTATCGAAATTCAATATTTTAATATTTTAATATTTTATGCAATAAAATGTAGGTATATTTCTTATATAATAACACATTTAAATGTATGTTAATAATGCATCTCAGGATTTTTCAATTCTACAACTGTCCAAACATTTTGTTTTTGAGCTAAAATAAAGTCAAGTAGTTTGTCAGTTATGTCGCTTTAATTTTTATCGTGCCGTGTCCATCTGATTCGCGTTTTTCGATCCCACCCATCTCCATCGGCCAAATCCATAAGGGAAAAAGTGTATGTTCCGGCAATGGGCAGTGTCTCACCCGGCGGTATCTGATAAAGAGATATATAGAGACAGGAAATAAAGCGAAAAATGTGTCTTTATAGTATACTCGGGAGGATGAATAGAGGGTAAGAGAGAGAGAGAAAGAGAGTTCAGAACCTATAGCTCAGATAACTGCGCGGCGTTTGTATCGTCCCATAAGACAATCGAAATAGATGATTAAATAGATAAAATGAACTTTTTCTAAAAATAATGTTATACAAACATATCACTATGTGTACCATTCACATAATTTATTATTCCTCGATAACGTTACAGAAACTTTCTTTTAAAATGTTCATTGACGCCGAAGATACGGCCGCTCTAATCAGCCTGAATAAAAACAGTCAATATTTTATTAACGGTTAAATCATCAATAACATTGTCGACTCCCTTTTGATATCGTGTTTTTAATTTCACAATTCCAGTTTTCCTCTATTAAACCCATTCTCTAATTTTTATACATCGGAATATTGTTTTTCCTATGCATGGACATTTAGCTTTGCAAAATGTTCGTAACCTATTCACGTAATTTATCGATAATTTTTATTAACAACCACTTTCTTTTTATTTTCATATATTGTGGATAGTAGTTTGAAAATAATTTTTTATTCAACAAAAATACGAAGTTGATATTTTGGCTGTTATTTTAACTATCTTACGATTAAATAGGGCACAACCCGTTTCCACCAAAACCACACCTTTCTCTTTTCCTCCAATTCCCTTTTCCACCAAATCCAAAAACATCAATTCCTTTTTCCTCCAAAATCATACCTTTCCCTTTTCCACCAAATTCGATATTATTTTATCGATAGTAAGTATAATTAGCGCGTGGATCTATAAAAATCATAAGTGGTTAATATGAACCCGAAAATCAATATCGCCGTTAACGTGCACGAAAAACTATGTTGTCAAACAAGTATTGCTGATAATAAAATTGTTCTACTCGTACACGATAGGTTTAAAATCGGACATATTATTTACTATCAACGATAAAATGTTTTATAATACAACTTTGAACCGATCAATATAATATTTTCATCTAATATAACATTTGACTCGTATTGTGCGATTGCCAACCGTTGAATTGATATTTTTTGGTTCTATTGCTTGTGTTTAGTGTTTTGTAAATATTTTATTTAAATTTAATTTAAAGTGTAACGTGGATTTATCAGCTGAATTTATTGAAAGTAATCGTGGTAAACCGGAATGAATTTTAAATAATTATAAATTTTTTATTGGGTCGATTAACAAATCAACTGGTACAACACATTGGCGATGCATACAAAAACAATGCAAGGTAAAATCTTATACCGAAAATAACAAGATAACCCTAGTACATAGTTTGTACGTTGATTGCTGCGTTTAATTGTTAAGTGGGACGTGGATCATACATATCGTATCAAAGACATCTCTAACAAAATAATATTATTAGTAATTATTAGACATACTAAGCGATAAAATAAAATCGAATTTGGTGGAAAAGGGAAAGGTGTGGTTTTGGTGGAAAAGGGAACGGTGTGATTTTGGCGGAAAAGGGTCCCGCCCGATTAACATCAATCGGTGGAGTTTACATAATATGACCCTCGTACCAACACTAGGTGCACAAAGTATATTAAACGACAGATATATATATGTATATTATATATTGCATAAATTGAAAAACCTGCAGTCATTTTTGTTTTCAATGACAATTTTTAATCGGATTCTGTTTCTTATCGTGCCATTAGTCGGGAAATCAGTGTACGTCATATTAGATAATGAAGTTTGAACGATCAAAGGAAATTTGGATCTAGATTTTTCGGTCGTAATGCTATAGAAATAATAACGCATTTCGTATTGCACGATGGAAATCTCATAATTTTTTAATCGCGTCCGTCGACCATCGCCGACCTCAAACAACTAAATAATAATAATAACGACCGGGGCGGCGGTGGTCGCCACTCGAAAGTTTTACACGAGTACAGTGCGCCGTGGGATTTCAAAAGTTCATTTACGATTAGAACGAATTTAGGGATTATATAGTTATTAACGCGGAAACGGGCGAATAATTATGCGAAATTCCGCGCTCGCAGCCCAAACTACCACTACTGTACTGCTACTGTACTGCTGCTACTACTACACATTTAAATATACAAACACACACACGTACATAAGTCGTCCGGAGTGACCTTTAATGGGAGTACCAATTGTTATGCACGTCGTTATTATTTATCGTGTTAAATATTCAAAATGTTTACTCTGCTGTACGAGTATAATATGGTAGTCGTAAATAGTCGCACACCGTCGCGCACGTTCGTTCTATCGAAACTCAATGCGGAGTGAGGAACAACAATAATAATAATAATAATAATAATAATAATGAACGTTTCCGTAACCATAATATAATGTTGTAATATAACTTCGATTCACATTTAACAGTTTTCGTTTCATCACGCCGACTCAAACGGTATCCAATAAGTGCCTAATCGTGTACAGTTCAAAGATAAAATAACATAATCTAAAAAATAAGTTATTCGTCTTTTAATGCGAAAAATAAACATACATAAAACAAAAAAAAAAAATTATTCATGTGATACATATTTTATATTACACACTTGTAGGTTACCTACTTTTTAAATATAAATCGATGTCATTAAATTAATATCTTATTCAGATGAGCGAAACGAAGAATCATAAAAGTTATTATTAATGATGTTTATTTTTTTTATATGTACACGTTTTCGTATAGAAATACTTGTTCAAAAGTATCATCAAGCAACTTTACGATACCAGATTTACTTAAATGGTACTTTAAACAGGTCATTTTTTGAAATACACAATTGTTTTCTTAAAATTTGAGAAAACTACCAAAAGTTTGATTAAAAAAGACTCAGAAACTATTTTTTTTGTTATAAACTTTATGAAAATTTAAACATGGATTTATAATACTATGAGAAATATTTTAGCATAAGAAAATTCTGAAAATATGAAAAAAAAATTTCGGAAATTTTAACCTTTTAAAATCACCATCTAGAGGTGAATCGTGATTCAAAAAGTTGCTGGTTGAAACTTTCAGTTTTTTGAGTTTTATAATTTTGGTGGGTGTGTTGAAAATGACGGCTATTATTGTTCTTTTTATTATTAACATATTTCGCTCAGAATTATATTATTGAAAAAATGATTTATCATATTTTTAAAATCCAACACTCCCACCAAGATTATCTGACTTGTAGAATGAAGAACACCCATTATGTGAAGTATGTCCGGCTTTTTTTACTCTTTCTGGAAACACTTTTTCGTATAGAATTACGTGTCAAAAATTTTCGACCAGATCCATAATCACACCTACATGGTATTTTAAACTGGTCATTTTTCAAATTTCTCTATACTTTTTCCATAAACGAGAAAAATCTGCCAAAAAATTGACAAAAACAGTAAAATATAATATTATTGGAATTTGCATAAGATTGAAATATGTTTTTTTAACATAATTTCAAAAATAACGTATCTAGGAACATGGAATTTTCGCCAACTACTAAAAATGGTCATAATAACACTTAAATAAAGTTTCAAGAACATTTGATTTATTTTGTGCTGAGTATAGCATTTTGAAAATATTTGAAATTTCTCATTTTTTGTAAGTTTTTATTTCATACATTTTCACGAAAATCGCGATTTAACTTTTTTTCTCCACAACCGTTTGAAGTAAGCATTTTGACGGAATACGTTAGTTTTACCCAAAATTTATGTACGTTAAGTACATAAATGAAAATTGGTTCGACCGATCTTTATGATACTTGGTACATAGGTGGAGAATTTCATTGCGAATATTTTGGCTCAATACAATTTTCACGGACGTATAATAAAATATTTTGATTGAAAAAAAAAAATTAGCACTTCGCTCCTCGAGTAGAATACTCTTTGGTGGGTATGTTAAATTTTAAAGAATCGATGAATCGATTATTTATATAGAATCAATAAAACGATTCTGAGCAGAGCTCCAACTAATATACAACATTAATAGCAAATAACACTAGCTTTTGTTTTTGTTCTATATGAAATTATACACTCTTTAGGCGCTTTTTCTGCCACCTTTTATGATGGTGTTGAATTTCATGAAATTATAAATGTAATTACAATATATAATCTTTGAAAAGGTCGTTTCTCTACACTTATTTTGAGCTCACTTTCTCTTAAAGTACTCACTTTGAGATTCTGCTCACATATATTATATTTTGCTATCCAATTCTCTATATCTTTATTCATACCTTTCCTCCAAATTAGCCTTCTTGCTGTTTTTTTTTTATTTCACTATTCCTTCATGATCTTTATACAATGGATCTAATACTTTTCTCTGTAATTCCTTAAGTATTACTAACCTATCCTTAAAAATAAACATTCTTCTTGTGTATTTAATTGTTTTTTTTAATTTCACATTATTACTAAACTTTACTTTCATATTATTTGGCCATCCATATATTATTACGTAATAATTATAATTTTTTTACAACTCTTTGCCTAATTTTAATTATTTTTATTTATTTCCTTCACAATTGGACAATCGAAATATAATAAATGCCTATAAAAAATTTAAATTACCTGACTCAGGGTCTACAGGCGCAATTGACATATCGAAATGACTAAAAATGTCAAAACTGGTCGCAATCGGATAACGCCTATAATAATTACCCCGTGTCGGTGAACGGATTACTTCTCAAATCGTTTTTTTTCCGCGCAAAGTATTTCATTTCATTTTTTTTTTTTTTTTTATTAGGGTTTTTTTTTTGCGATTTTTGTTCACGAGTTTGCACGAAATACGCATTATTATCATTTTTTTTTTTTTGATTTCGTGACGTTCAAATTATTACTGTTATTACTCTGCGGCAGGGCTTTATGTCTCTTGACCCAGTGACGATATGAAATGTATATTTAAGAACTGTTAATAGCAGTTGCTTTTTTTGAAATATTAATAATATCATTCATCGTTAACTATACCATTTTATATTATACACCTATTGTGTTGCCGTTTACGAGTATTTTGTCTGTCATACCTCGTTTTATATACACCGGTCGAAATAAATAATATTTCGAATTGATGTATCGCAAAATTATACATTACAATATGGAACGTCATGACGATTATTATTATTATATATCGTAACCGAGAATCGCCACGACAAGAATAACGATAAATAATAATTACGTCTGGCGGAATAATAAAAACACTCTTTTTTAGATTCTGAGCGAAGTGAAGAAGCTAGTGTTTTTACAATGATGTTTATTTATTTATTTATTTTTTTTTTTCTGTGTACAATTTTTCGTATAGAAATACTTGTCCAAAAATTTCGATCAATAACTTTTTGAAACCGGATTTGCCTCTAGATTGTACCTTAGGTCATTTTTTGAATTTCTCAATTCTTCAATTTTTTTTTTTGGAAAGAACTACCCAAAATTTAACTAAAACGACTCGGAAACCATCATTTTTTGATCCGAATTTTATGAAAGCATAGATAGAAAATCCTATAAAAAAGATTTTGGCGCAAGAAAATTTTGAAAATGTGAAAAAAAATTTGGACATTTTTCGAAATTTTTTTTTTTTTCTTATATTATTAACTTCCTTTGTTCAGAATCGTTTTACTGAAGAAATGATTTATCTTTTCTTTAAAATTTAATACGCCCGTCAAGGGAATACCGTGCGAAGTACACCCATCGTGCGAAGTATGTCCGGCTTTTTTTTTCTTTTATTATCATTATTTAACGTTTACTACCATTTTATATGATAATTCAAGTGCGATAATAATTATGCGGGGTGCGTTTTTTTCTCTTTGAAAGGATTCGTCGGGAAAATTACGATCCCAGTTATTATTTACAAGGTTCTGTTCAAGGTCACAGACCATGCGAGGTTTCTACCGATCAACGATACTACAGATTATTATTTTTATTCTAAACGCAATGAAACGTAATGGCTAAACCAGTAGTGGTGCGATATTATGGCAATTCATGTGGCCGTTAAGAGCGTCTACGTCTAGAGCAGGGGTGGCCAATTTGCGGCACGCGTGCCATTCACGGCACATTTGACGTTATTGAATGGCTTACTTAAGTGTCAGATAAAAAAATAACACGTAATTTTTAAATATTTCTAAAATCTCGATCTCCAATTTTAAATCAATCTTAAAGTCATAAATGTTATGTTATACAACATTGTGTCAAAATAACATTACGTACGTAACAATTATTATATGTTTAAAATCTACTTATCGACCGACAGATATTCATTGACGATTTAAAAAAAATCATATTTCATCACTATATTATGAACATTTTCAAGAAAGATTCAGTTCATTTATTAATCCATTCATCACAGCGACACAAAATTTCCAAAAATATAATCCTAACAAGCAATTATTGGAAGTTATTGAATAAATTTCGTCGAAATTTTAACTTCAAACGGTTATAGAGAAAAAAGTTGAATAACGATTTCGACATTTTTTCAGGTTTATTAGTTATGTATGCTAATGAGATTATTTTAAATTTTCAAGTCTTAATATCAAAAATCAAAAATTTTATTACATAAAAACTAACAAAAAATGAGGAACTCCCGAAATTTTCAAAATGCTTTACTTAACTCAAAATTGATCAGATATTTTCAAAATTTTTATGAAATGTTATCGTAACTATTTTTAGAGGTTGGTGAATATTTTAAGTCCCTAGCTGCATAATTTTAGAAGTTATGTCAAAAAGTAATTTTCAATTTCCGATAATTGCATATTTTGACGTTTTTTGTCAATTTTTCGACAGAATTTCCCTATTTTTAGAAAAAGCATTGAGAAATTGGAAAAACTACTTCTTTAAAGTACCATCTGAGAATGATTCCGGTTCTATAGAAATACTGATCAAAACTTTTAAACAAGTATTTCTATACGAAAAAGTGTTTCCAGAAAAAAAAAAAAATAAACATCATTGTAAAAACATAAGCTTCTTCACTCCGCTCAGAATCTAAAATGCGTTGTATTATTGGCATAACAAAAATCAGGACTTTTATTTAATACATTATACATTTGGTCTTTAATCGTCCCCTCATACTTGTTCTGTATTTTTATAGCTTCTTCTACGAGAGCTCTAAAATTGAACCAAGGTCATTTTTTGTGTATTTATTTGTTATTCTATAGTAACCTCCAGAAATCCAAAATTAACAAATATTTTTCATTAGCATTTTATTGAGAAGTTTTCCAAATCGTATTTAATATTTATTGGTTTTGGAAAAGTACTCAAATTTATTTATAGAAAATAGAAAAACACACGAAACTTTACTGAATTAATTTAAAATTATTATTGTGAAAATAACAAATTAAGTAATGCAATAAATATTTATGACAAAATATATCAAATAACATTAAGCATATTTTGTAAGGAATCCTTTGAAACAATTTTTGAACTTTTTTACTTCATCAAAATATGTATTTACATATAAATCCGAGCTCTATTTATTATTATTTGAAATTCGATAATTTTGATAATTCATTGCTCTCATAAAAAGGTCTCGAGAGCAGGTTCATATAACGGACCGACAATCACATGACGTTTTTAAAATATTATTGTAAATGTTCGTGGGATATTTTTTTTTTTTTTTTTAAGAATACGCATTCAGATTTTCAGAACTCGGTAAATGCAATTGAAATGTATAAACCTAACATATTGTTATATTTTACAATTATTCGGAAATTTACAAGAAAAAAAAAAAACCATATGCGCTCAAGTATGCAGCACAACACGATACAATTATACAATATCAGAAGTCATATTGGATATAGAAACCATTTTTAAGAGACTCGTTGGCGTGTACAATAAATAATTTTTGATGAATGGTGATTTGGCTCAACACACATCACATCTTGCCGGTAAAAAGACACGGAATTCATGCGGTTTAATGTGTGGAAGAATCATAACACGAAATTCAAATTTAGCGCACCCTCTTGAGAAATCATTGTATGAAATAATTTATACACAGGCGTAAATAATAAACTACAAAATATCGCGATTATTTCTAATTTTTTTTTTTTTTTTTTCGAACTTTTGGAAAACAATAATATGAATGCCCCAGCATGTTCTCTCCCCTTTACAATACCACAGTGATCCAAAGAGGAGAAAACAACATTCATAACACTTTTACTGCCCTTGAAAAAAATTTCACGATAAGGTACGAATAACGTGTAGACGAAGGATGTAAAATCTATCGAATCGTTTTAAATCAAATTTCGATACCGCAGCGAAAATCTTTTATCAAACAATACAACAAAGTAAGAAAATATCAAAAACATCTGAAACAATAATAAACTATGCATAAAAAACTAAAAACTAAATTAAATAGTGTGATTATAACCACATAGTTGAAATATCAAATAATTTAAAAATAATTCTTAATAATTAATAATAACGCATAAACAACTTACCTAAATAAATAAATCAACTTGTTCAATGCATACCGTCAAATTATTTGATATTTTAATCAATACGTAAGTAATAATAATTCAATTTAGCTTATGCTGCATTTTACAAATTGATGTGTTTAATATCCTATTATTTTTTAAATATATCTTATAATAATATTATGCATACATTGTGTACAAGTAAATACACATGTGCGCAGGCACACACACACACACACACAAGATAACGTTGTGTCAAGCAAGAAATTCGTTTCCCCGCAGCCGTTCCACTCTTTGCACGTCACTGCATCGTGTTTGCGATAATCCACAGGGCCGCCGAAGATATTTTCTTAATGTTTTCTAAAAATATTCTCTGTATAATATTATGTTATTCAAAACTTAAACTAAACACAAACGTTTACGAATCAAACGCATCGAATTTGAAAACTTTTAATTAAAACTTATTGTTTATAATAATAATCACCAAAACTTATCACGGGTAAAAAACATTATCAACAATATAAATTAATATGCACATTGCACGTACTTATTCGAGGACACTGTTGAAGTTTTTAAGCCAGCGTCGACGAAATAACGAGTCCCAAAAGAAGTGAACCCTGCAATTGATTCCTTTTTTTTTTTTTTTGCGAATGCATGAATGCACGAAGGAGCTGATTCTTTTGTTTTTCAAAAAGAAAAAAAACGTGAATTAATTCTTTAATATTCGGAACAGAAAAGTAAATATTGCAATCAGTGGCGTAACTATAAAATTTGCACCCCCTGAAAAGAATTTTAGTGCCTCTATATAGTTATTAGTTATTACTATATAACAATCAATTTTGTTTTGATTTTTTTTTTTTTATTTCTACACATATTTTAATATTTGTAAATAATAATTTTCTTACGCCAAAATATTTCTCGTATTATTGTCTACCTATATATAACTTTCTTAAAATTTGAATCAAAAATTATGGTTACTGAGTCTTTTTTGTCAAATTTTTAAAGTAAAGTAAGTAAGTAAGTAAGTAAGTAAAGTACCTTTTTAAGTTATCAACTAAAGGCAAATCCGGTTTCAATCAATAGCTGATCGAGACTTTGGGACAAGTATTTCTATATGAAAAAGTGTTGACAAAATAATAATAATAATAATAATAAAATAAATTAAAAACTAAAAACTAAACATCATTGTAAAAATACTAAACTTCTTCACTTCGTTCAGAGTCTAAAATCAAAACTGATACAACTATTGTGTGTCGTCATTTAAAATATAAAAAAAAACTCCCCGTTAATTTAAATGTTTAATTATTTTAATGTAACTGAGTCACGTATTTATTTACCTCTACATTCTGAATTGTTACACTGAATCACGAGAACTTGATTTAGAGTAATAAAAATAGAGAATAAAAATGTTCTCATATAATCAGTCGGTGAGTTTTTGCAGGTATTATTTATTATAGTATTTTGTAGTATAGAAAAGCTTATTTTTACTGACCGATAATATACGTAATACGATTTGATACTTTATTATATGTATTTATATTAAAATCGAGTTACCGTGTTGAAAACAAAAATTTTCATTGAAATTTTAGATCCGAATGCTTAAATAATGCCTGCATAAACGTAATATGTCGAGAAACGTGTAAAATTACTTAAAAAATAATAATAATAATAATAAAAATAAAAAAATACATAATTTAATTCCTTTTTCTCATTAAAATGTATACGTGACGAATTTGTGACAAAACGAGCATCACACAGCGAATTTTGTAATAACATGCAAAGTGCGTCTAAATCCCAGCTCTACTAATAATGTTCGAAAGCTCGGACAATGATTTCGAGATATAAAAGGTTCGTGCTAATATTTATATAGTTGTAATAAATTTTCGTATTCCACAAATACATAATTGTATTTATACTGTGTTCGTACGTACGTATGAAATTCATTGCGGAAAACGTGTAATAATTATTATTATCAATCAGTGGCGCAACCAAGGGGGAGGGATGTTTGGGTGTCTGGACACCCCCCTTAAACCATATTTATGGACATTTTATTCAATAAGCATTGAAAAAAAATAAATATTTTTAACCATATAGTTATAACCTCTACTAATTCAGAAATAAGCTTGAAATTGCTATAAAAATTCATACTGTTGATATGTTGATGCGACTCTGAATTGTGTTTATTTACAAATAACGTTATAAAAATGTTAGATTTTGCTACATGAAATTTCTAATTAATAAATTCTTGTAAACTGTCCATTAACGTTGATTATTATTTTATATTTAAATAATTATAGTAGAAATTTATAGGTGGTCACCACCCTTGAAAAAATCCTAGTTGCGCCGCTGTTATCAATTAGAATTCTGTATTTGCCGCATAAAGAGCCACTAATAGTTTTAATGAAAGTCGTTTCGTATCAGATCCTTCTCCGCACTATTGTACCTAACCGACGATACTCACCGCGGGGGGGACGTATACAGTTTTTAACAGCTCAATATAATTATGACCAGGGGCGTGCAGAGGGGGTGGTTTTTTTGGGGAGATTAAGTCCCCCAAAATCGTCAAGCTCTTTTTCCTATTTATAAAATTAAAAATTTGTACGGGGAAGTATAAGACTAGCTGCTGCACAGCCGCACTTACAGTACACGCTGGTTTTGGTATCGTAATTACGCGCGTTTGTCGATTAACCATCGTTTAAATACGTATACGAATACGACAATGCGTCATCAGCACAGTTGCACATACAGCTTCGTGCCGACGACGCGTACGTTTATAACTAGAGCCGGGATTTTAATGTCCTTAAAAATCACTAAAAATGCTGTTAAAAAAAAAATGTGAAAATGACTTAAAAAACTGAAAAAATGCACTAAAAAAAATGTCTTTAAAATTTATTTATAATAGCTTAAAATTCAAAAAAATTATGTGACTGGTATGAGGTATCGTCGAGCGTCTTAATCTAGCATATTGCTATACTGGGAGGCAAGATAAGAATTTATATAAATATAATGTATAAGAATATTGTGGATAAGATATTATTTCATCTATTGTTAGCGTATAAAATAAATACCATATTATAAGTTAGTAATACAATTTTGAATATGAATTTTAGGCCAAAAACGACCTAAAAACGTATAAGATGCTCTAAAAAATGATAAAAATGACCCTAAAATCAAATATTGTCAAAAAATACAAAATAAAATTTCTTATTCTAATTGAAAAACACATAAAACGTATTTATAACGAAACGAGCATCGCACAAAAAGCTTCGAAAAACAATGCAAAGCGCATCGGAATCTCAGCCATATTTATAACCAATGTAAAACGATAAACGTTCGTACGAAACTAATTTTGTTATAATAATATATTATAATACTTTGAATCTGTTATAGTATAATATACCTGGGTATTATTATTCTAAATTACATAGTTTAGTCTAAAAGTTATAACCCCTTCCCCCCCCAAAAAAAAAAAAACAAAACAAAATTATAGGTACGTTTCTGGTTATGACGTCGAAACGACACAATAGAAACGTATCGGCAGATGCTTCGACTCATCGTTTAATTGTTAATTATAATGAAAACGTTCGGTCCTTTTAATAAACTGCGACCCATAGCGATTTCCTCTGGGTAGTGTTTGAAAACAATGGAACGAGAATAATAATGATAAAAAAACAAAATCGAAACAATCAAACGAGACGATCATAGTGTAGCACTGTACCGTGTAAGGGTGCGTTGGGACGTTAATTAAGTTTTCGTTTGTACAAACGGTAGCCGTATTCAAATCGTTTTACATTTTAAATGTCCGACCGTGACGGGAGACCGATTTTTTAACGTTTTCCCATTTGTCGGGACAAAACGTTTTCAAACGTTGCGGTTCTATACTACTTCAAAGCTCTTTCGCGCACGGCCCGTGTATAATTATTTTACAATAAAATTGTTCCTACGAACGTTAGCGATTTTTCTGTGATTTTTTCCCTTCGTTTTAGATTCTGAATGAATTGAAGAAGCTAGTGTTTTTACAATGATGTTTATTTTATTTATTTTTTTCTATGTGCAACTTTTTGTATAGAAATACTTGTCCAAAAGTTTCGATCAATAACTTTTTGAAACCCGATTTGCCTCTAGATTGTACTTTAGAGAGGTCAATTTTTGAATTTCTCAATTCTTCAATGTTTTTTTTGGAAAAAACTACCCAAAATTTGACAAAAACGACTCGAAAACCATCATTTTTTGATCAAAATTTTATGAAAATTTAAACATAGATAGAAAATCCTATAAAAAATATTTTGGCGCAAGAAAATTTTGAAAATGTGAAAAAAAAATTTTGGACATTTTTCGAACATTTTTTTTTTTTGTTTTGTTTTTAGACTGTGACGGAATGGACTGTCCGGAAGTGTGGGCTCGCATAGCCGTGTTGAACGGACAGACGCAAGCGGCCGAATTGTTGTACCTGGAACAGAATCAAGTGGAAAATGCTATCCAAATGTATTTGTCGCTGTACAAATGGGAGAACGGTAATAATAATAGTTATTATGACGCTGAGTCGTTCGATATATCTTACATTTTTATGGCAGAGCAGACTCGAAGATTCGAACGTTTTTTTTTCTCAATTTTTTAAGTAAACTCTCCCGGGTCAATTTTATTTCTACCAGAAGGAAATATGTAACATCTTCCAGGTCAATGTTATGTACTGTAAAGACCTAAAAGACTTTCGAACCGAGGTATACATAAATATTCCGAGTACCAATAAACCAAACAAAAAAAGTAAAAACTCTCATTCAAAAAACGGAGAAAAAATACTTAAAACCAAAACTTACAGATTATAATGACCAAAATATACCATAAGTTTTTTAAAACGTATGGGTTCATATTATTGTAAAAATTAAATTTCAATGATTTTTAATATAATTATAATTTTTTACTTTATTTATATATCGGTTTAAATAATAGCTTATAGTTAAATCGATTTATTTATATCGTTTTACATTCTGAACGAAGAGAAGAAGCTTATGTTTTTACAATGATGTTTTTTTATTTATTTTTTTTTTTATAATATAAAAAAAAAATATAGACATATTATGTCTCATTATTGTATCAGAAGGAAAGCTTTGTCTTTATTCTGTAGTTAAAACCATTCTTATTCTTATACCTTAAACCAAAACTTATATTGTACCT
Source organism: Stegophylla sp. TES_Ste_2020 (assembly GCA_025469315.1). Taxonomy (NCBI): domain Eukaryota; kingdom Metazoa; phylum Arthropoda; class Insecta; order Hemiptera; family Aphididae; genus Stegophylla; species Stegophylla sp. TES_Ste_2020. The sequence goes on from JAIPRM010001739.1 coordinate 30,009, forward strand.
ATACCTATATTATTTTTCTCTCTCTGTATTTGGATGTTCAAATTATCATAATTATCTTCTTTGTTAAAGGGCTTGCCCCGTAAAAAATAAAATAAATAAATATAGGAACACAAGCATAAAAAAAATGTTGAAAATTTTTACCGCCTCCAAAATCCAGATCTGAATTCACCACAAATCGTTGATGATGTTACATCGATAAGTATACGGAATCGATAATAGTAATCTAAATTCCATTATTTTATTAAGAAAAACGAGTTAGTAATTATTGTTTGTATGAATAGTAATTATTAATTAATAAACAGTACAAATTATCCATTTTATCCCGTACAATATTATAGAATGTGATACCGCGTAGTAGACTCGGAATTCGAATACAAAGTCGACGGTCGATAATTTAATGAAGCATTTAAATTTCTCGAACACATCGATTCAGCTGACGTTATAAAATAACATATTTCGGTCGAACACGTTCGAGCTTCTAAGCGGCTTATCTCAATTTAGTGTGTTCGCGGTCTGCTTATGACGCGGCTGTGTAAAATTTTCAGCCATCACCCTGGCCGAGTCCAAAAATTACGGGGACGTGGAAGATCTGAAGTCACGGTACCAAGATTGGCTGCTGGAAACGCGACAGGAAGAACGGGCAGCGGAAATCAAAGAGGCCGAGGGTGACAAAAGATCGGCGCTCCGACTGTACATGAAAGCCGGCCTCGTCAGCAGAGCCGCAAGGTAAGTACTTGATAAAATAAGGGTAAGGAAAACCAAAATATGGTTCAGTTGGAAAACACGATAAATAGACAAAAGAAAGTCCACGGGGTCTTAACAACATCCTCGAAATTTTTTCAACGATTGAAAATTATTTTTTCGACACCAATATGGTTTAATTCAAAGTAATAAATTACAGCGATATCAATAAGGACGGTGATATAAATAATTTTATAAAGTGTATATTGTAACTTGATTATACGTTCTTTACAAAATAATAATACACAACGTTTTTACATAAATAATATTTATAAAATTATAAAAACGCATATCCACCTCACATAGAAGTTCTTTGTTCATATTAATTGATAACCAGTATCATATCTGTAGTTTTACTCGAGGCGGATTCACTTTTTTTTCTTTTTTTTTTAATTATTACTACAGAACTGCGCTAATTAACTGTCATGTATATTAATTGTTAGTATTCTGTGGTTAGTATGACAAATGCTTCCTTACGTTATCGTATTTACGACTATTTTTAGTGGAGTTTAATAATCTAATCTAACGGTTTAACATTTAGATAAATCTTATCAGTATTTATACAATTTAACTACAGATTTCCAAAGAGGAAAACAATGTTTACAGAAATATTTATGGAATTATTTTGGAGATAGAATATGAGGAAACAGACTTGTCTGTTTATTTTGGTACCAAAATAAAAATTTGGCGCAAAAATATTCCAAGAATCAATTTAATATTTAACAAGAAAAGTAGGTACATATTTAAAAAAGAGGTTTCTGATGTAACAGTGGCTCTTTGTGACTGTTTTATGAAATCCTCTCTTACTGATGGTCAGGGATTTAAGAGATACAACTGCAAAGGAAATGCATTTCAACAAAGTGAAGTTGTAACAAAAATAAAATTCCGTGATATAGCATGATATAATACGGATTAATAATTCAGCATTAATAGAACTTTCTGCAAATATAACATGGTTCAATTTGACTTATTTTTTTTTATAATCAATAATTATCTCCAAGAAATAGTTACATCAACCAAATTACTTCAGTTGATATTCATAATAACCTGTTAAAGTATTAAATTACACAAAATTTATCATATTAGCTAATCGAATTGGATATTATGTAAAATACCAATTAATCTGATAACATATTCAAAATTTTTTAAATTAACCGAACATTTCAGTTATTATACATACTAGTATACTACCTTACTTATCACATAAACAGTAAAATATAAGCTAAAACTCCGCTCAGAGTATTTTTATTGAAATAATAATTTATCGTTTCTTTAAAATTTAACACACCCACCAAGTCCCACCCGAGGAGCGAAAAATACCCATGGTGCTAAGTATATCCGCCTTTTTAAATTTTTATTCAATAATATTTGTAACTTTTGGTTCTAAAGTTCTGAAGTTTTCATAAGTTTTAATCCCGTTACTATGCCCTTTATATTTTTTAAAACATAATTTAATGGAAATAAACTATTTTTCATAAACATATACAAACCCAACATCCCCAGAACATATTTGTAATTATTACGCTGCTGGACTCGTCAGATATTTCATTTTACTCGTATTTTAGTTTAAAACATATAATAATCTCCCAGCGCGGAAACTGTAGTGAAATTAACTAGTTTCCGGTGGCGGCGGCGGCGGCGGAGGTGGATAGGAGGATACGAAAATATTTTGCATTGTGCGGTGTTAAGATTTTAAATAATATGCATGTTTCGCGCTCGTAGTGAAAAACACGGAACGGTGCAAAAATAACTTCAGTAATTTAAATTATATAACACCGCTAAAACGTACGTGGCGGCGGTCGGTGAGTTTTTATTGTTTCCAGTGAGTTGTATAATTTTGAACCCCCTGTGTATAATCGTATTCAGTGCGACCGAGGTATACTCCGGGGTAGAAAAAGTACGTTATATTGTATTACGTGCGCTTTTTGAACGTATTGTTACTTGGACTCGAGTTTTTCGAGACACGTAATATCATCGAAACTCTTGAGAAAACTTAAAAATCTTTAATAATTTAAAACGTGTAGTCCATATTATTATCTACTAGAATGAAACCACATTTATATTATATACTTTATATGTATACAATAATATACAGTTGAACATTCATTTAATCCACTCTGTTTCTTCGTTTGACCAAAATCCGTAAATTTGAAATTTCGTTAAAGTACACCTAATACATTGTTTTTTTTTTTTTTTTTTTCCTTAAAATACCTACTTATTTTTACTGCACTTATTCGAAAAATAATTTATCACCTGCTACAAATTCGTTGTAAAAAATCCACAGCGAATCATGTTGATCGCAGCCATGATTTATTTTATTTTTGGAAGAGAAAAACGAAACTAATGTCCGAGAACTGATTTTATTGTTTTTGGATGGTCTCTTACATTATAATATTACAATTATTATATTATCATGTTATCATCATCGAGGATAATAATATAAGATATCAAAATTTAGCGAGGCACGATCGTATGTACAATGTACGAACTCTCATATTATGTCTGATTGAAGAGCGTGAATACACATTTGGGGTGATCAAAATTTAGTAAAAATAAATCTAGAGTGACCGATGTTAACGTAACTTAACTCTCTTTCATAATGGAAATTAATATTCTAAAAGGTCATACATTGTTAATACATTTAAATTTTAGAAAAAATTAAACAAGTCTCTGATTTTAAATATTTTACGTTTATAACAATATTTCTATAACTTTCTTATACTGCAATACACATTTGTTCAGTAGTTTTCAATCTTTTTTGAATTGTGACCTCCATTTTTATATTTTAAAAAAATATAAAAAATTTTGCGACTTTTTCTTTCTTTTTTTTTTTTTTTTTGATTCTGAATGGAGCAAAAAAGCTTTTATTTTTACAATGATGTTTATTTTTTAATTTTTTTGTCTGTAAACTGTTTTTTGTATTGAATTACTTATCCAAAAGTTTTCAATGGCATTTTTTGAATCACAATTTTCCTCTATATGGTACTTTTGATGAGAGGTAATTTTTCGAAATTCTCAATAAATTTCTCAAAATTTGGGAAAAGTACCCAAAATTTGACTAAAACAGCCTTAAAAACTATCATTATTTTAATCCAAACTTTATGAGAATTTGAATATAATATATGAAATGTTTTGATGCAAGAAAATTTTGAAGAAACTTTTTTTTCTCATCTAAATATTTCTGTTTTCAGTTAATAGTGGGATATAAAACTGGCTGAGTACAAAATATATTTTTTTTTCTTTTTGTAATATTAAGAAGGAATATAATTTTTAAGATATCTTGAATAAACTATAGCTTTACACAAAATCGCCTTATTGTAGAAATTATTAATCGTTTCTTTAAAATTCATTACGTCCACCATTCCAACAAGGAGAAAAGTATGCCCGGCTTTTTAATACTTATGATTTTAAGTTAAATGGTTATAGTATATAATGTTTATAGGTTTTTTTATTTGAATAATATTATGACAGGTACGCAACCATAATTTAAAAAAATCTGGATATACTCTGTACCATGAGTATTCTTCGCACCAAATCGTTCAATAACTAGATATTTCCAATATTTTCTCATCAATTACTTTGTTTTCTTATCAATGTGTTCAAGAAAATCGTTAAAAAATAGTGAAAACGTTAAGTTTCTAAAGTACCATAATTATAATAATAATATTTGGACTTCCAAAATATTGAGAATTTTGAAAAACGTCTTCTCTAAAGTACCAAAATTAAACATAATTTGTGAAACTTTCTGGGCCTAAACGAAAATGTTGGGGCTGTGCTGGTGAACTCTTCAATATTGTTACATCACAAATCATAGACTGCTACAATAATAATTGTCCACTTTGAGAACATCTATGACCGTCAGTTGTGTAAATAGAATGTACGCATTACAATTTATAGTTAAAATTATTATTTATACTATTTTCGAGTATGCAATATATGACATGGTGCGATTTTTCTTCTTCTCTCGTCCCGAATTTTACATAACCGCGTACGATTCAAGAGCATAAGGCGTCTATAAAATAAATTAGGGCATGGCCGTTTTCGACCAAAAACATACTCTTCCCTTTTCGACCGATTCACTATTCGACCAAAAAAGAAGTTTAATATAATATAATATTGTATATTATACACAGATAACTCGACAGGAACAGTATATAGCTATGCTTTATTATTACCTAAAAGTTAATATTTTTATACTTTTATATTTCTAGGTATGATTTTGTTATGTTGGTTTCAAATAATTACTTTAAAAAGTAGTGAACCAGAAACCTAACCTAAACAGTGCTAACAAAAGTGAGTAAAAAAAAAAAAAAAATGAATTATGACAGGAATAAAATTGTAATTATTATCATACTTTTCTATATTTTATTGACAACAAAAATTATTTTTATAAATATTATCAGGTATTAATTTATATATTTTTTACATTTTATACAACTTATATGTTTTTAATTTTTTTTATGATATGTATAACATAAAGTCTTATATGTAATTATTATCATTATTTATTTGTAACCTACTACTATATTTAATAATAACTAACAAAAATTATTTTTTCTACATAAAAACTTATAATTATT